>CAJHQP010002607.1:0-62500 GCA_905132765.1 Moricandia arvensis
ATTATTTAAGATAGGAAAGTAGATTAAGTTTGGATGAGGCAACACAGTGCCAGAAGAAATGAGAATAGAGAGAATGGGAGGGGATGATAATGTTTTTATGTTAAAAAAATGGGTGCCCGGCAAGACTTAATAGAAAGAATAATTATATTGGGCCGGGGGAGCCTTTTTGTAGTTCAAATTAAAAATTTGAAGTAATCTGATATATAAAAATAATTTTAGAATGAATTTTGAAAATTTAATGTGATTTTTAATTAAATCATTTTAAAAATTTCTAAATCATAAGATTTAGATTTTTATTTTAGTCAAGAAACTCCTATCAAACATTATAGAACATTTGAAGTATTAACTAAAATCTACAACTTAAATTTTGTTCAGAAATAATCGATTTCCTGATATATTTTTAAGGTGTGGAGTCGCAATACATGGAATTGTATAATGACTATGAGGAAACCATACCGACACGTTCACTTCCCTCCTATTTGGGATCAGTATCTGATATCGTCCATCATCGTTTGATGGAACCATCAAATTCTGAGATTATTCTGAAAATGACAGCATTGTTATTGAACTCAATATCCCACAATCGACAACGAGGCTATATTGAATCTGCGAGAGGATAGGAACCAGGCTGGCTCTAGCCTCGTAGAGGCGGGCGAGGGATTAAGATTAGTGAGAGTAGAGATTAAAAAATGTTGAAATGCTCGGATATGAGCTCGTTGGTGTACGTTGAACAGAAGGTGTAGAGACTGGTGGGCTCGGTGGAGAGGAGAGAGGAAGATGTGAGGTTGATGCAGAGAAGAGAATGATGGTGAGGTGAGGAGGAGAGAGGAGGAGGTGGAGGAAGAGGAGGACGTGATGTGGAAAAGAGAGTCTGGGTGAGGAGAATAGCAAACAGAGCACACTAGTATGAGCAAGTCTCGACTAAGTATTATTTATTGAGAGTCTTACAATAAAGACACATTTTGACTTTAATAACATCTAAAGACACTTTGCAAAAGAAAGACACTTTGTGGAGGAAAGAGGACAAATGTTGGACGTTAAAGCCCTTCTTTCCTTAGAGAAATAAAGCAACATTATTAAGAGAGAGAAAAATATTGGTTGGATCGAGGTGGAAAAATAACAACCACACGATTTAGAAAATTTCTTTTTTAATCTAAGATTTGATTTTTCATTATTTTAGTTTTTTTCTACCAGATTAAATCATTGTCTCTCTCCTTCATCTCCATTATCACTTTTCCCCTTTCAGTCACCACTCTATCATCATCTTCATATCTACCATCGCCACCGTCTTCCACTATCTCCTCCATCTCCGTTATCACCTTCGTTTTAATCACCACCTCCACCTCTATTACAACTTTCGTATTCACCACCGAGAGCCCCATTCACAACTTTTCTGGTCACATTAACTCAACCACTAACCACGAGCTCCACATCCACAACTCTTCCGACAACATCCACACACACATTGATCAAGAGCCACCGTCACCTCCATTAATCACCACCTCCACTATCTCCTCTCCCTCTATACCCCTTCTGTATCCACCACCGAAGCTCTATTCGTATCTCTTCTTATCACATCAACACAACCACTAACCACAAGATCCCCATTCACAACTCTTCCGACCACATTAACAACATCCACACACACACATTGACCAAAAGATCCACCGTCACCTTCATGACCGCCACCGCGCTTCCATTATCTTCTCCACCTCCATTATTGATGAAGACCAAGTTACAGAGAAGCTTTGGTGATTGGATTATATAGTACTTATTATATATCTATATATAGTATATATATATATATATATATATAATATATATATATTGCTATATATTATATAATTTGTAACATTTCGTGTGAGATTTATTTGATTTGCTTTCGTGTTTGTTTTTTTCGTCATCGTCGCGTATTTGTTGGATACATATAGCTGTGTTTAGAATGGTGGCTTTCACTTTTAGAACTAAGAATAAGTCCTTTATTTTTCTTTTATTTATTGCTCAGTTCCCGATACTTTGGTAATTCCCTAAATCGTTTTGTCTATTTGTGTGAAAAAAAACTTACCGATTACGACATTCTCTGGATAAGTTTCTTATATTTTCAACATACACTAGTGGAGTGGGTTGAAAACGAAAAGAGCTTTAATTGTGAATCTATATATTATTTTATTGTAAATGGCGATCAGACATATTTGGGCTTCTGTATTCAATTTAAAATTTGAAGTATTCTGAATATATAAATGATTTTAGGTGAATTTTGAAAATGATGTGATTTTATTAAATCATTTTAAAACTTTTCTAAATCATAAAATTTTAGATTATTTTTTTAGTCAAGAAATTCCTATCAAACCATTATAGAAACATTTGAAGTATTATAAATCTACAACTTAAATTTTGTTCAGAAATAGTAGATTTCTGAATATTTTTAAGGTGTGGAGTCTCTTTACAGTGGAATGTATAATGACTATGAGGAAACATACCGACACGTTCACTTCCCTCCTATTTGGGATCAGTATCTGATATCGTCATCATCGTTTGATGGAACATCAAAGTCTGAGATTATTCTGAAATGACAGCATTGTTATTGAACTCAATATCCCACAATCGACAACGAGACTATATTGAATCTGCGAGAGGATGGAACCAGGCTGACTCTAGCCTCGTAGAGGCAGGCGAGGGATTAAGATTAGCGAGGTAGAGATTAAAAAATGTTGAAATGATCGGATATGAGCTCGTTGGTGGTGCGCTGAACGGAAGGTGTACAGACTGGTGGCTGCGGTGGAGAGGAGAGAGGAAGATTGTGGGGTTGATGCAGAGAAGAGAATGATGGTGAGGTGAGGAGGAGGAGGACGTGATGTGGAGAGAGAGTCTGGGTGAGGAGAAATAGCAAAACCCAGAAGCACACTAGTTTGAGCAAGTCTCGACTAGTATTATTTATTGAGAGTCTTACAATAAAAGACACATTTTGACTTTCGATAACATCTAAAGACACTTTGCAAAAGAAAAACACTTTGTGGAGGAAAGAGAACAAATGTTGGACGTTAAAGCCCTTCCTTCTTAGAGAAATAAGTAGCATGATTAAGAGAGAAAAATATTGGTTGAATCCAGGTGGAAGAAATAACAACCACAGCGATTTAGAAAAATTCTTTTTAATCTAAGCGTTGATTTTTCATTATCTTAGTTTTTTCTACGAGATTGAATCATTGTCTCTCTTCTTCATCTCCACTATCACTTTTCCCCTTTCAGTCACCACTTCTATCATCCTCTTCATATCTACCATCCAACTCTTCCACTATCTCCTCCATCTACGTTATCACCTTCGTTTTAATCACCACCTCCACTATCTCCCTCCACCTCTATTACCACTTTCGTATTCACCACCGAGAGCCCCATTCGGCAACTTTTCTGGTCACATTAACTCAACCACTAACCACGAGCTCCCCATCCACAACTCTTCCGACAACATCCACACACACATTGATAAAGAGACATTGTCACCTCCATTAATCACCACCTCCACTATCTCCCCCCCCCTCTAATACCACTTCCGTATCCACCACCGAAAGCTCCATTTGTAACTCTTCTGGTCACATCAATACAACCACTGACCACGAGATCCACATTCACAACTCTTCCGACCACATTAACAACATCCACACACACATTGACCAAAAGATCCACCGTCACCTTCATGACCACCACGGCTTCCATTATCTTCTCCACCTCCATTATCACCTTCGTATCCATTGCAGCCACTTGCATAACCACCACCTCCACTATGGTATCCAGCACTGCCTCCCACGATCTCCTACACCTGTATCGGTTGCAAAAAGCCTCTCGGAGATAAGATCCCACTGTCACCTCCATAACCACCACCATTTCTCTTGGAATTAAAATCTAACCTTCCATGTTAAAGATTGTATGTGAAACGAAAAATATGAGGAGGTGGCGTTAAAACACCGATAGATGTGTGCTCGAAAATAGAGATGTCTCTGAAACGGAAATGTGAGGTTGTGGTGGTAGATAACACTGATAGATGAAAGTCCGAGACAACTGAATTGGGACATAGACTCTTTGTCTAAAAGATGAAGGTGCGTGCAGAGAAAATTCTCATCTTCTTCTTTTAATTTTATTTTCCAGCCATTTAGTTAAAAGAAAAGTAATGGAGTTAAAGTTTAGTTCAAGGATAAAATAGACAAACAACAAGCAAAAAGTGTGTTATCATTACAATGTGTCTCTCATTGTAATTGAAAAGATGAAATGTGTCTCCCAATGTAATTTTCTCAAATTTATTTTGATGTTTTTTCAAATACCATCTATGGAGTTGTTATTTTAAAAGGACTGTTTTCTTAACTAAAATTGAATGTCAACTCTCCTAAAATCTTTATCAAAAGCTTCTTTTACTAAATATTGATTACAATTGAATAACTGTTGGTTTGGTATACTTTTTACAAATTGTTAATTGAATAATATAGAATTTTAAGTGAGTTTTAATGACTTTACACAAATCTTATATTGAATAACACTTGATTTGTAAAGAGTTTTTAAAATCACTGATTCAATGATAGTAGATTTTAACGAAATCCCAAAATCTCTTAAAATCCTTAATTCAATACATCTCCCTTTATGATATGATAAGTTCAATAACATTGAAGTTTTTAAAGCATTTTTTTTTAAATTACATTTGAATAATAGTGAATTTATAATTTAATGCAAATGACCTTAACTTTTTAGTTGAGTACATCCCCTTTATGATCATAAATGATGTTTCTTTTTTTGAAACACTCACAAATGATGTTCTCTAAACAAAATTTATGAATAAAAACATTGTTAGGATTTACTTTGGAATAACAAAAAAAAGTAAATCCTAACAATGTTTTTATTTGGAATATGTCAAATAAAGACGCTTTGGAAGTTATAACTTTACCTTCTCATCCACCAAGACATGGGAACAGACGCGAGTGAGTCGAGAGACAGTCTCTTGGCACAAACTTGTATGGTTCTCCCAAGCTATTCCACGGCACTATTTTTTTGTTTGGTTAGCATTTCAGGACAGGCTCTCTACCGGGATTCATATGAGGCGGTGGGGTATCACTCAAGGCAGTGTTTTCTGTGATGAAAGGGACGAAAGCAAAGATCACCTCTATTTTGCGGTCCTTATACCGTTACTCTGTGGATTAATGTAGTTGGAGAACTCCTTGGCAGCTCTATTACGCCTGACTGGCCTGATACGATCACCAGTTTGCTTGTGCCTAAACGCATACTGATGGCATTCTCCTAAAGCTACTGTTTCACGCCGTCATATACAAAGTATGGAGGGAGAGAACACTACAAGATGCTGCCGCAATACCGACGGCCCTTTTCGTCGGAATTTCGTCGGGATAAGCTATTCCCAACGAAATTCTGACGAAAAAGGTCGTCGATATGGCTTCGTCGGAAACTCAAATGTCGTCGGGAATCCGTCGGAAAATTCTGACGGAATTTCGAGGATTTCCGACGACTACAATTTCCGACGCCGTCCCGACCAAATACCTGATCGGAAAATTTCGTCGGAATGGACTTGGAAATTCCCGACGGCCATGATCCGTCAGAAATTCCCGACAGAGGGTTTCCGTCAGAAATTCCCGACGGCCATGATCCGTCGGAAATTCCCGACGGACACCCTCCGTCGGAAATTCCCGACGGCCTTTCCGACGGAAAATGCCGTTGGAATATTCCGACGGGCCATGTTCCGTCGGGAATTCCCGACGGCCTTGTTTCGTCGGAAATTTCTGATGGCCATTATCCGTCGGAATATTCCTACGGCAGTACCCGTCGGAAAGGCCGTCGGTACTTTCCGACGGATGGTTGCCGTCGAGAATTTCCGACGGATCTTGGCCGTCGGGTTATTCCAGATTTGAATTTAAAATTTATTTTTTAATATTTTATTTTTTAGTTTATTTAATTGAATTATTTAAAAATATTCAAATTTAATATAAAATAACACAAAAATATATTATAGAAATTTTAAAGTTTTACAAAATTAAAAAAAACATTCAAAAAGTGCATAATTTAAAAAAAAACACTAAAACCTGCTAGAAAACATATCCTCCATCCTCTTCATAAGCTCCTGGTTTAACCTCCTGGTCTCCGCCATCTCCTCTCGATATGCCGCCATCTCAGCCGACTGTTGCTCCATTTGAGCCGATTGTTGTGCCATCTGAGCAATAACTGTAGCGTTCTGGGTCTCCAACGCTTGAATACGCTGAGTCTTGTCTTGAAGCTCCTCAATGATCATCGGATCAGCATATGAAGATTGCGAAGACGATGCAGGACACGAAGAAGCACGACGAGCCAAACCGACCAGATAACCTTTCTTCTTTGGGACCGCCTATTAAGAGATTAATAAAATTAAAAAAATCTAAGAAATTTACCTGAAAACTTAGATTATTATAATATTATGAAAAATAAAAGATTAATGAAATGAAAATCTAAGAAATTTACCCGTTCGACCATTTCGTTGATTCGCTGGGTTTGGGAGAACTGGGTGGAAGCATCGGATTCGTCATCACCGGTAAGAGGAGGCTGAGAAGCTAGGAAGTCTTGTTTCTGCATCTTCACCAAGTCCACGACACCTTTAATTGTTACATTCTTGATTTCTCCAGTCTTCTTGTTGGTGTACGCTGCCTCCATGACAGCGAGCTGGTCGACGGGTTTCCCGTCGTTTGCTTCAATCTATAATAATATATAAAAAACTTAGTAAACATATAGAATTATAAAAAAAGTAAAAAATATATAACATACTTACAAGTTGGTCCTCCTTAGTGGATAAGCTGCAGGCGCCGAGGTTGTGGGTGTACACCCCTGCTCCGTCACGGACACTCATGCGGTTGCCCGAGTTTCTGACCGAAATCTCTTCAGTCGCATCCTCCAACCAATGATCAATCAGCTCCTTCCAAACCGTAAGGTTGATGCTCTTTGGCATCTTCCCCTTCTTCCAAACCTGCTTCCACTCGTTCAGTT
The DNA here is from genome assembly GCA_905132765.1 of Moricandia arvensis. Classification (NCBI taxonomy): domain Eukaryota; kingdom Viridiplantae; phylum Streptophyta; class Magnoliopsida; order Brassicales; family Brassicaceae; genus Moricandia; species Moricandia arvensis. The sequence goes on from CAJHQP010002607.1 coordinate 7,003, forward strand.
GCTTGGTATAAACAGATGAAGCCTTCCTGTGAAATGCCTTACGGACAGTTTCCGTCAAGCCAGACTCCCAGTTGAAGTCTTGCTGAAAGAAAACACACATAATATTAATAAAAATAATATAATAAAATTATTAAGAAATACATAAAGTAAAAAAAAATAGGAAAATACCGCAAATTGACGAAACCACAGATCTTGCTCGGTATCTGGCATCACACTGTATGTCTTATACCCCGTATTCAGCATGCTATACATCATATGATTAATGCTCTTGCTGATGCCATTTCCGGACTTGGTGAACCTACCAAAAAAATTGTTATAAATTATATAATTGGAAAAATATATTAAAAATAATATTTAAAAACTAACCATGTAGTTCTTCCCCGTGGGTAAGGATGAAGTACCCTGAGATGATCTCGACCGGGCTGTCGAACCAACTCATCAACCGGCATTCTACCCGGTGGGTGCGGAGCCTCTGCATGTGGAGCTAGAGGTGGAATGGGAGCTGGAATGTGAGGAACATATGCCGGAAAAGAATTATGCTCCTGCGAAGACTGTGATCCTCCCCGAGAAGACTGCGATCCTCCCCGAGAATTGCTGGCCGAACCACTCCGTCCTCGGGGAGTGTAACGACGTAGCCTAGCTCCGTCACCGGACCCGTCACCGGACCTGAAAAAAATATCATTATTATATCAATTTATTTATATACATACTAAAAACAATTGTAAGAACCTTATTTTTATTATATAAATGTTATATATATACACAAATAAATACAAATAACATTTTTTAAAAATGTATAATTATTAGAAAACGTTTTTAAAAAATGTTTTAAAATGTTATAGAAACCTTTTTTTTATAAATACAAATAACTTTTTTAAAAAATTTAAAAATATGTATAATTATTAGAAAACGTTTTTAAAAAATGTTTTAAAATGTTATAGAAACCTTTTTTTTATAAATACAAATAACCTTTTCAAAAATATTTTAAAATATGTATAATTATTAGAAAACGTTTTTAAAAATGTTTTAAAATATATATAATTATTAGAAACGTTTTTAAATATATATATATATATATATAAGTATAAGAAAACGTTTTTAAAAAATGTTTTAAAATATATATAATTATTAGAAAACGTTTTTAAATATATATATATATATATATATAAGTATAAGAAAACGTTTTTTTAAATGTTTTACATAAATATTTTAACTTTAAAATTCCAAAACAAGAAAATAAACTAACATTCACAAAAACACAATCAAAACTAATGTAAATCACAACTTAACAACACAAATCTAAGATCTAATTCCTAAAACTATCCATTCTAACCAAAGTTCCTAAATTTGAAACCTAAAATCCCTAAACCTAACTTCCAAATCCTCAAAAAACAACTAATAAGAAGAGAGATTAGACACTTACATGATTTGGGATAGAAGTATGAGAGATTTGGAGGATTAACCGGCGAAATCGGAGAGAATAGAAGAAGAAATCGCGGAGAAGAGGAAGAGACCCGAGAGGAAGAGAGGAGAAATGGAGAAGGAAGAAGAAAGAGGAAAATATAATTAAAACCATACCGACGGAAATATGCCGTCGGGATTCCGTCGGGAAATTTTAATAAAACATTTCGATTTTTTTTGTTCCCGGTAAACCAAATTCCCGACGGCATTCCGACAAAAAAGGGTCCGTCGGTAAACAGCCGTCGGGAACTCGTCGGGATATTGTACTTCTCGAGACTAACAAGTTCCAAGGCAAATAAAATGTCCCTTCCGTCGGAAATCCGTCGGGAATTCCCGACGGATTACCGACGGAGGGGCAATTTTTTATGCATTCGTCGGAAATCCGTCGGGAATTCCCGACGGATTACCGACGGAGGGGCAATTTTTTATGCATTCGTCGTAAATCCGTCGGGAATTCCCGACGGATTTCCGACGAATTTTGTCATTTTATAGTTTTGGGGTTTCATAATATTGTGGATAACTTGATTATATGATAATCTATGTATGTTAATGATTTAGAGGGGCTATAACCATTAAAATCTTGAAAATAATACTGATTACACAAAGCACTTACTGTGAAAGTAGGTTTCCGCAATGTATGTCTTTAAATGTATAAGTGTTAAGGTGATATATAAAGAATATGTCGATATTCTTCGTAATAATTTTTTTAGATGAAAATTTCATTCCTTATGAATAAATATACTATTACACACTTAAGAAGTGTCATTTCGACATTTTCCGTATCCAAAAAATGACAAAATTAGGCATTTGCACAATGAAATTAGAAAGTCGTCGGGAATCCGTCGGGAATTTCTGACGGATTTCCGACGGCAGTCTAATTTTATTGTACAAACCTCAAACTGTCAGGAATTCGCCGGTTTTTTCCGACGGATTCCCGACGGACGTGCACGTTTCTGTCGGGAATCCGTCGGGAATTTCCGACGGATTTCCGACGGTAGTCTAATTTTATTGTGAAACCTCAAACTGTCGGAAATTCGCCGGTATTTTCCGACGGATTCCCGACGGACTTGCACGTTTCTGTCGGGAATCCGTCGGGAATATCAATATTCTTATAAAGTTTATTTTTTTACCTTAGAGAGAAGACTCCGACAACTTATAAAATTAAAATATTACTTATACAACTTATACAAATTGATCTAAAAATAACTTCATTAACTTAGACAATGCATAACTATAAATTTAAAACAACGTACAACTCTCAATATAAGTTAAGAAAGAGATACATAAATATTTAAATATATTACAATACAAATCTACTCGGAATCTGTAGAATCAGAATCAGAATCTTGGTCAAACTCTCCAACCTCAGCCTCGTCCTCGGAGTGTACAACAGCATCATCGTCAAACTCGGTAAAATCGACCACGAGTTCAACACTTGCTACATCTTCAGTTGGAGTAATTACATTGCTTGCAGAGTTTGACTGTAATGGGTCATTATCAGAACTTCCGTGTACTCGTCCTCTTGGGTTAATTGACATTACAGTAATCCACGGGTCGTCCCTATACGTAACTCGAGGGTAACTAATGTAGCAAACCTATATATTGCACAAAATATATTGTTAGTATAATATGTAACCAACAAAATATATGGATATACTATGCATTATATATGGGGTAAAATTGTCATACCTGATCAGCTTGCGAAGCAAGAATGAAAGGATCATAATATTGCAGTTTCCTCCGTGAATGTAATGATGTAACACCAAATGCGTCGGTTCTCACCCCTCGATCTAGAGTGTTGTCATACCAATCACAGAAGAAAACAGTACAACGCAATGCAACAGAACCGGGGTACTGGATCTCCAAAATTTCTTTTATCTTTACGTAGTAAACATCATCACCGGATGAAGACGAAACACCAGAATCATAAGTTTTGCTTGACACGCCCTCCCTTGTAAATGCATATCCCCGAGTACAATATCTTGGATATGACTTCGCCATACTCTTTGGTCCACACGCAAATTCCTGGATCCAATCATCAAATACTTCACCGCTTGCCATACCATCTCTCACCTACAAATATTCAAGATTCATATGTAAATTAGTGAGCATATGTAATTTATTAAAATAAATATTCAAATTCCAACACACTCACATATTTAAGCAGCCATGTAGCAAATCCTTCTTGTTTAAGTTGTTCAAGCTCATCATCTGTGGCGTGTCTATAAGTTGACCTCAAAAATGCCATATACGTCCTATAAAAAAATCGAACTAATCAGTAATCTAAAATAGAACTTATTAAATCACTTATTGTAAAATGAAATATGAATATTTACCTCTCATATGGTAGAATATCTTCGCAGTTGGTGAGTAAATACGTATGCAAATGACCGAGCTCTCTCTCTGTAAGTCTTCGATTCTTTGATTTCCCACTAAGTCGTCCAATATCAGTAAAGATGTTCGGGACATAGACATGATATGTTGCCCTTTCCCCTCTGTCATCATGCCGAGCAGGTCTTCTGTTTTTTGTCTGCACTTCTGATGGAAAGTAGTTTTCCGCAAAGTTCGAAGTTTCTTCATTGATCATCTGTGCGACTATAGATCCTTCCACCTTGCTCAAATTTTTGACTTTCTTCTTCAGATGATACATGTAACGCTCATAAAGATACATCCATCTGTAGTTCACGGGACCACCAAGTTCCAATTCCCTTGCCAGATGAATAGTAAGATGTTCCATTACATCAAAAAATGATGCAGGAAATATCTTCTCGAGGTTGCACAGAATCACAGGTATTTTCTCCTTCAAATTGCGAATTCCCTCTTCTGTGACTGTTCTCGTGCATAAATCACGAAAGAAAGAACTTATTCCTGCAATTGCTTCGTGAACATTTCGAGGTAATAGCGCGGAAAAGGCAAACGGAAGGAGGCGCTGCATCATTACATGACAATCATGACTCTTCAAGCCAATAAACTTTCCTTCACTTTTATCGACGCAGTTGGCCAAATTTGATGCATACCCGTCTGGAAATGCAACCCTCTCCGTAATCCAATCAAAGAACTCCTCCTTTGCAGCTGCATCCAACCGATATATGGGAACAGGAGCCTTACCGTTCTCATCGACATGAAGTTCAGAACGATCACAAATATCGACCAAATCAAGTCTTGACTTCAAATTATCCTTCGTTTTACCTTGGACGTTAAGGATCGTGTTCATCAGATTATCGAAAAAGTTCTTCTCAATATGCATGACATCTAAATTATGCCGCAACAGATGATCCTTCCAGTAAGGGAGATCCCAGAAAATACTCTTTTTGTGCCAGTTGTGTAGTTCTCCAACAGCATCAACTGGACGACCTTCATGTCGACCAACGTCTGGGGTCCTTTCTGCACCAAAATCTCTTAATTGTTTCCACAAATCTTCTCCACTAACTTCTAGAGGTGGACCGTCAAACACCCTCTTGTTCTTCGTAAACAAAGTTCTACTCCTACGATATGGATGATCGGGTGGTAGAAATCTTCTGTGACAGTCAAACCAACACGTTTTCCTTCCGTGTTTTAGTTGGAAAGCATCTGTGCTATCTTGGCAGTATGGACATGATAACCTCCCATGCGTTGTCCATCCAGATAACATACCATATGCTGGAAAATCACTTATCGTCCACATAAGTACTGCTCGCATCTGAAAGTTTTGTTTGCATGAAACATCGTATGTCTCAACACCATGCGTCCATAGTTGTTGCAACTCATATACCAGTGGCTGAAGAAAAACATCAAGTGATCTTCTGGGATGTTCTGGTCCGGGGACGAGAATGGAGAGAAACAAAAACTCTCGTCGCATGGCCAAATTAGGCGGTAAGTTGTATGGTGTCATAATTACTGGCCACAAAGAATATTGTCTCCCGCTCTTTCCAAATGGGTTAAAACCATCAGTACATAATGCAAGATAGACATTTCTGCTCTCATGCGCAAATTCCGGATATGTTGATTGAAAATGTTTCCAAGCTTTTGCATCTGAAGGATGTCTTATCTGACCATCTCTAGAGTGCTCTGCATGCCATCTCATTGGTTGGGCTGTGCGTTCAGACTGGTAAAGCCTCTTCAATCTTTCCGTCAAAGGCAAATACCACATCTTTTTGTAAGGCACCAGAACTCTTCCACTTGTATCCTGATAACGAGCTTTCCCGCAAAATTTGCATTTATCCCGTTTCTCATCCATTCTCCAGTATATCATGCAGTTGTCTCTGCATACGTCTATCATCTGATACGGCAAGCCAAGACCCGCAACAAGTTTCTGCACCTCATAATATGATCCCGGTGCAAGATTTCCCTCAGGTAGAACACCTTTAACAAAATCAGCAATCGCATCCACACATTCTTCAGCTAAATTATAATCTGTCTTAATACCCATCAATCTAGTTGCAGATGATAAAGCTGAATGACCATCTCTACATCCTGTGTACAAAGGTTGTTTTCCTGCATCCAACCTTTCAAAAAATCGCATAGATTCTGCATTGGGTTCTTCTTCCCCTCTGTAGTGATCGTTAACCATCTGCTCCATACCATAACCATAATCTACATCTTCTCTTCGTTCTTCAAACCTATTTCCGAGTTCTTCTAACCTATCCACAATCTGAGTTTCGCTAGTACTACCATATTCATAACTAGTTTCTCCATGAAGATACCAAACCTTGTAACTCCTATCAAACCCTTTCTTATATAAATGTTTCCAAACATCCCATTCCTTTAAAACCCTACTATTTTTACATGAAGAGCAGGGACATCTTAACATACCAGTATTTGCTTCTGGTTGGCGTTGAACTACCGTCATGAATTCTCCAATGCCTCTCGCGTATTCTTCCGTAAGTAAATTGGTGTTTGGATCCATATGATAATTATCCATCCACGCACGAAAATTATATGAAGACATGATTTTTTCGAAAATGTTGTTTCCAAAGAGAGAAAGAAGAGAGAAGTGAAGAGTGAATGAGGGGAAATGAGGAGAGCATGTATTTATAGAAGAAAGATGCCGACACTCTGACGGAATTCCGACGGATTTCCGACGGACATTGCTGAAACCGTCGGAAATCCGTCGGAAATGTCTGACGGATATCTGACCGATTAGCGACTACTTCCAACGGTAACAACAATCATCGATATTTCTGACGGATTCCCGACGAACACTCCTTTCCGTCGGGAATTTCTGACGGATTCCTGACGGATCCATGTTCCGTCGGGAATTATTGACAGAATTTCCGACGGAGTCCCGACGATGTCCAACGGTAACAAAAGTCGTCAAAAATTCGTCGGATATCTGTCGGTAATTTCCGACGGATGAGATGTTGTCGGAATTTCGTCGGGTTTTTCTGACAAAATTCCGACGAAAACAAAATTACCATTTTCGTCGGGTTGCCGTCGGAAAGTCGTCGGTATATTCCGACGGCCGCGCTCTCCGTCGGAATGTCCGTCGGGAGTTACCCTCCTTTCTTGTAGTGGAAATTCTAGAAGACATGGGGGAGTATCTTCTTCTTCTGTATCGTGCTATTCACAACTCAGTTTGGAATCACATTTCTTCACTGCAATACACTGGAAAACCACAAACTGGAGGGGTTACTACGAAGATGGTTTGCGTTTTGAACTTTCAGCTCTAATATTCAGATTTTTTTTTATATAGTCTACTACATCCTCTATAGATAGATTGACAAAATACTTACTCTCTTGTAAATGATCTTTTTCACTATTCTCAATAAATTTGATATTTCATCAAACAAAAAAGAAGAAAGTTATAACTTCAATGCCTAACAAATTAAGTAAATAATGGAAAATAGCAAATAGATCAACCCCCTATTTTTTAGTCTTGGACCAGATTTACAAATCAAAATTTCTTGTTGTTCAATGCAAGTTGTCTTTGTTTATATCTATAAATTGAGATGTGATAAGAACATGTTCGACATTACCAAAGCATCATTTGGTCACATCTTCAAACGTTTATTTGTCTATCTGAAAATGAGAATATTCAACCTTTTTTAGTGGGTAATGTTAATTATTAAGTCGTTAGTTCTCTTTTCTGTTAATAAAAAGTCCTTAGTTGTCGATGGTTGACCACTAATCCAATACTTATCAACATAAAGAGAATGTAAGTCCAATTTCAGATAAGCTTAAGATGCTATGTTACATCAATCCAAATAAATTTTACATTCACATAATATTTTTCTATTAATCGAGATCAATTAGATGTTTTTTTATCTAACATATTGTTGTTATTAACTACAACCAATGATTACATTTGGCAACAATTCAGTAGTATTTAACTAAACACTTGTAGCTTGATGGTAGATATTGTGTTTGACGAAAAATACAAACCATTGGTCCTAGATTACAACAGATAAGGTCTTCTTAGGTCTCGTTTGAAAATTCAGTACTAGACTAGATAATCAGTACTGTACTACTGGGACAAAGATCTATTATAGACCAAAAGAACAAAAACTAATCTCCAACAACCAAAATCAATCTATCATGGACCAAGGGTGGTGAAAAGACCATATTATCTTTAATGAAGGTTCAATGTGAACCATTAGATCAAATAAGGCGAGATGTAATCTCAGCCGTCCGATTTTCTGTCATTTCTCCTTCTCTCCTTTTCTCCTCTCACCTTCATTACACCATCAACCACCTCCCACGAAAATTCATTTCCTTCACCAACCAAAGTTCTCTTCTTCAAGCTTTCATCTATAGACCTCTAATTCTATTTCTTAGGGTTATTTTATATCTTTCAACGCCTTGAAACAACTAATGTGCCACGTCCTTGATCTTGAAATTGTTTGGTAAGTGTATACTCTCTCCCTCTCCTTCTCTCTCACTCTTCTCTGCCTTTTTTTTCTTTTTTTGTTTTCTGTTTCGTTTTAGTCACATAATAAGTATGTTAACGTCATGAGTCAGATTTCAATGTTTAATATAATCTTGTTAAAGTATGAATCTTGATAATGTAGATTAAATCGTTTTTGACATTGGTATAACTGGTACCATTATTAAGTCGAAATTCACTAAAAACGGTTACACTAGTAGAACTGATAGAACTAGTATTAGTGATATTGGTTATACGAAATGTTAAACTAGTAAACCTGATACAACTGACAAAAGTAACACTAGTACAACTAACAGAACAAGTATTAGTGATGTTGGTTATACGAAACGTTAAACTAGTAAACCCAGTACAACTCCAAGCAACATTGAATAACAGTATGGGTAAAACTAGTATAACTTAGAAGTCATGTGCCAAGTCAACTTTGTTTACCTGGTTTAACTTATAATTAGTGTTACACGTAAACCAATTTAACTAGTACTACTAGTATAACCAGTATTTTAGCGACAATATAACTCGTATAACTGGTATAACTTGTAAGTTGTAATGTTGGTTTTAACTCCTTTTCAGGAACTATGGATGGTAGTGGAGCTGTAGTGATACATTTTGATCATGGTGGAGGCCGAAATATTTCTACAATAGTGATGAAAGGAAAATCTGAGGAGATTACTTATTCTCGCTTGGTTGATAGAATAGGCAAGAAAATGAATAACGATGTAGCTGCGACAAAGCTTCAACTGAGTTACTATCCCCTGGTCATGGATAATAAGAGGCTTTGTTATATTTTGGATGATGAAGATGTTTTAGGATATTTACTAGAGGTGGATAGGAAAAACCGGCGTAGTATCTTGCATGTGGAGCTATCCGAAATCATCTAAAAAAATCAGAGTAACGAGCAGTTTTCTATGAATGAGGTAATTATGAATGATGTCGGAGCTAATGGTAGTATGGTTGGAGTTGAGGAGTTGGAAATTGTTCCTCAAAAACAATCAGATGGGTATGAGCATGAGGAACACAATGAAGAGGGTGATGAAATGGATAATAAGGAGGAGTTGCTGGCTGTTACACCATCTGTAGAAACGATTGTCAATGCTGAGTGGGATGATGGTATTGATATGCATTTGCAGCAAGAATTTGCGAGTAAGGATGAAGTGAGGGATTTAGTGGACAAAGGAGTTCATTCGAATTGCTTTGAGATTGATATAGTGAAGTCGAATCGTGACACTTACGCATTGAAATGTTGTGGAGTTGGATGCACATGGTATTTACGAGCTGCAAAGCTGAAAAACTCAGCTTTTTTCACCATCAGAACATATAGAAACATGCATACGTGTATTCGGGGAGAGGGAAGTGTAACCAAGAGGGGAAAAAGAGGCACACCAAGCTTGGTCGCATCAGTGGTGAACACTGATTATCCTGGCCAATTAAAGACTCCGGATCCAAAGACTCTCATAGATTTGGTGAAGAACAAAATAGGTGTCACGGTTTCATATTCTACGGCTTTGAGAGGGAAACACCAAGCTATCAGTGATCTGCGTGGTAACCCTGAGAAGATTTTTGCGAGACTTCCATCATACTTGTACATGTTAGAGAGGATGAATCCTGATACCATAACCCGATTAGTAGTGGATGAGACGAAGCAGTTTAAGTATATGTTCTTTGCGCTTGGATCTTGCATTGAAGGGTTTAAGGCGATGAGGAAAGTGATAATAATGGATGGAACTCACCTGAAGGTTGTGTACAAAGGAGTGATTCTCATTGCCACTGCTCAGGATCCAGATCATCATCATTATCCTCTCACTTTTGTGGTAGTAGATGGTGAGAAAAATGCAAGTTGGGAGTGGTTTTTGACTACATTGAAAACTTTGATATCAGATGACCCTCAACTTGTATTTTGTACTGATAGAAACCAAAGCATCATCAATAAAGTACATGAGGTGTACCCATTGGCGATCCATGGATATTGCATTTATCACTTGTCGAATAATGTTAGCGGAACATGCAGTAATGTTAACAAGAAAGGAGTTGCCAAAAAGTTTAGAAAAATTGCTGGTATGTACACAGAGATAGAGTTCAGAAAATGCTACAATGATTTCAGGAGCATGTATCCTAAAGCCGCAACCTACCTAGATGACAGCGTTCATGAGACCAAATGGGCTAGATGTAAATTTTCTGGAGAAAGGAACAACATAGATACAACCAACACTGTGGAATCTATCAATGGTGTTTTAAAGGAACCAAGGAAATATGCGTTGTTGCCACTGATTGATGTGGTGGTGGGAAAAATGATAGAGTGGTTTAATAAATATCAACAATTATCTTTACGTGTACCAGAGAGGCAGATACTAGTTCCGCACGTGCATGGAATATTGCATCACAATTATCCAAAAGCAAAAAATGCTCAAGGTAATGGAGCTAAACAGATTTGAACGTCAGTACAATGTGATTGGTAAGGACGTCAAGGTTATTTTGTTGATTTGAGCGAAAGAACATGCTATTGTAGGTGTTTTGATATTGATCGGTATCCTTGTGTGCATGCACTTGCTGCCATCATGGCGCGTGGAGAAATGGCTGAACATTATTGTTCTAGGTATTACTGGATGGAGCAGTGGACTTTGGCATATTACAGGACAATATATCCAGTGCCTCATCATTCATCATGGGAAAGTTACAAAATTCCTGAAGAAATTCGTTCTCAAGTTGTCTTTCCTCCCTATGTTGAGAAAAAAAAGGAAGACTACAAATTACTAGATTCCCATCTGCAGGTGGATATAAGAAGAAGAAAAAGAAGAAGTATCCACCATTAGTTGGTGAGAATGAAGGAAGTGACAGCGATGAAAGTGGCAACGAGGGAAGTCGAAGCGAAGAAGGTGGCGACGAAGGAAAGGATGAGTGAGTCTTACTTATGTGTTATTGAACTTATTTATGTTTTATTGAACTTATTTATGTGTTATTGAACTTATTTATGTCAGGTAGTACTTCATATAACATAACAACCATGTTTCTGTGTTGTACTACTGGTACAACTGATATAACTATGTATCGTAATACTAGTATAACATGTACAACTACGTTATATATAGCATGAAGAACATACTAGTACAACTGGTATAACTATGTAGATTCTGAGATTTAAATATTTTATTAGATATGGGATATGAAAAAAAAACAATCAGCTGGCCATACTAATAAGTTTTTAGACTAGTTTATTTTTATATGTAATGTTTTTTTTGGGCAAATATAACACAGTCACATAAGTTTGCATGATCTACCTTATACTTTTAAGGTTTGTTAACATATTTGTTCACATATTTTTTTGAAAACATACATCAAGTGTGTTTTAACAAAATTGTTGATTTCATTGTATTGGGGCAAAGATATGTATAGATAAAGAAGTGGTAAAATTGAGGTAAGTTTAACTTTTATGTGGTACAACTGGTGTTTTCGATTTCACGGCCAAAGTACAACTATGTACAAACCGGTATAACTATAAAACTAGTACAACTATGCATAATTTTTTTCGTTTTCATTTTGTATTGTTTAATGTGGTGCATCACGTTTTAAATGTGTTTCAGAAAATGAATTTTAACAGAAGTTGTACTAGTATTTCTAGTTGTACTAGTATTTCTAGTTGTACTAATTTTATATTTTTTGGTGTAGTTGATGTTGTTTTACTAATTGTTCCAATTTTTCTCTGTAAATGCAATCTGTTCAACTACCAAATCAGTTTTAAAACACACACATACATAGGCTTTAACAAGCATAAGTAATAAGTTTTAACAAGCATAAGTAATAAGTTTTAACAAACATAAGTCATAAGTTCCAACTCCAAAATAAACATAGGTCACAAGTTATAATAGAAACATAAGTTTATGCTATTCCAAATAGCTATCAGTTTTTCTGATATGGAGACCTGAGCGGACGAGAAGGTTTATGTGACCTCTTCGGCCTCGTCTCCTCCACAGTAGCTGCGTTTCCAGCAGCAGCCAACTCAGCAGCAGCCAACTCAGCAGCAGCCAACTCAGCAGCAGCCAACTCAGCTTCTTCTTTCTCGAGTTTCTCCATAGCTTCTGCCATCACGTCAAGTCTGTTTCGTGTCTCCTCTGCATCATCATCTACAAGAAAAAAACAATAAATTAAATTATGTGTAAAGGAGAGTACATCTACAGCATATATTTACCTTCTATCACTTCATCAGCCTTTGTTGCACCCTCCTTTTCACCTTCCTTACCAGCCTCTGTATCGGACTGCTTCTCACCTTCCTCACCATCCTTGGTAGCCTCTGTCTTGGCCTGCTTCTCACCTTCCTCATCATCCTTGGCAGCCTCTGTTTCCCCTTCTTTCTCCCCTATCTCATCATCCTTATCAGCTTCTCTCTCGCTCTCCTTCTCACCTTCCTCACCATCCTTGGCAGCCTCTGTCTCGGCCTGCTTCTCACCTTCCTCACCATCTTTATCAGCCTATGTTTCCCCTTCTTTCTCCCCTATCTCATCATCCTCTTTCTCGGCCTCCTTCTCAGCCTCTACAACAACGAAAAAAATTTACAACAAAACTAATACACAAAAACATTTACTTCATGCATCACCTAATACACAAAAACTAATTTCAAAATCAATTACGTCTTCCATTGCCTCCTGAAGCATAACCGGTTCCAGGTTCACCAAACTGGAATCACCAACTTTCTCGTTGAATCTTGTCTTGTTCCAACTCTTTTACTCTTGATGCCAGAAGACGAATTGTTTCGTCTCTCAGTGCAAATCCATCGTCCATTCTCTTGTTCAACCTCAACTCAAATTCGGTTACACTCTCACGACCTGCCTCGCCCCTGCCACGCCCCTGCCTCGTCCCTCTATCACCTCTACCATGCCCCTTGCCTCACGTTCCTGTTGTGTGGTAGATCGGGTTCTCACATCCATCTTGAATAGATCAGGCCAGAAAATTTTACCCCCCCCCCCGGTTCTGCAAGGATCTTGTTCCAATTATCAACGGTTGCGTCTGTTTTATTCGAATCATCTATCAGCAGCACGTCTTCCCAAGTTCCTTCATCATGACTTCATACAAAAGGTCTAGTTCATATCCCTGTGGTTTCAGAATACTGGTAATGACCTGAAATATGACCATATAACACATTTAATTAACTATGAACTTGAATACAATAACATAAACAACACTTAAAAAAAAGCTTTTACCGTCGTCTTTCCCTAGAGTCCGATAATTCGTCCAATGGAAATCATGTTTGTCCCGGTCTTCTTGAACTCCATTTGCACATTCTTGGACAACCATCAAAACAGTTTGGAACAGGATCTCTGAATCTTTCCTTAAGTACAGGGATACATTCAAATGCCAAAAATCTGCACATTATTTCACAAAATCATATTAGTTTATACTATAACAAATGTGCTTATGAAAATACTAACTCATATACCTCCAAAGGATTAATAAACCCAGGAACTACCCACTGGGCCATGTCTGGGATCCCATCACGGAAATGATCTCTCAAGTGGAAAATCTCCTTCATGCAATCATCAAAAGTGTAACGGCCCCATGGAAACATTTCGCAAAAATCCAGATCATCTACTGCTTGGAGAATGAAAGGCTCAATGAAGTATCCTCCTTTTGACCTTCCTCTTATAACTCTGGTCAAAAAGTAAAGAACTGCCATTTTTAGACGCTCGATTCTACCATCATACTCCATCTTCAGAAGCTTCTATTTGACATCCGCTTCTGTCACTCTCAAACCTGTGTCCTTCCCCTTCTTCTTCTCCGCAGTCTTCTTCTCTTTCTTTTTAAAATGCTTTGTCGCAAACTTCATTTTTCCTATGCTCGGATAGTTTTCTGGGTAGGCGTGGCAGTATAAACCAGACAAGAGGGAATATTCCCTGATGGAGTATCTAATTGGTACACCGTTTACCCCAAACCAAGCTTGTCGATCCTTTCCCGTATGCAAAGTCCGAAGTAACAACATCCACAATCCCATCACCTTTCTTTTTTCATAACATTCCATGTGGAATAAATGCTTGAACTGAGGGTGATCTTTAAACCAATTCTTCTCTGACTCATCAAAATATTCGATCGTCTTCAGAAAATCGTGTTGGTGGCACCTTGAGGAGAGCTTGCAACCCTTCTCATAGTCACTCGGCTTGAAGAAAAAGCCGACAGGCCTGTCAGCTTCTACAGCAGTATCGTCCCCCTCAACCTGAGAACAAAAATAAAATACATTGAATAACCAAGTTAGACAAATTATACATCAATAAAATCACTAGGTGTTTGAGTATGTGATTTTTGTGGCTCAATCGGAAGTGATGGAGTTGGCGTACCCTCTCTATCATCCTGAGAAAGAGATTCTGGTGATAGTGCCGAGGAATGATCGGGATCGGCTGGTGGAGATGCGATCTGATGCCGTTTGATTGGATTCGACGAGGACCCAACGTCGACACCACTATCTCGCTTCCTCTTCTTCTTTGCGGTATCAGTCTTTCTTTTGGCTGCATCTCTTTTTTCACGGCTTCTCTTCCTCTTTTCACTGCTGCTTGTTTTTTCTTTAAGGCAGAGTCTTTCTTCTTTTCCTCTGCAACTTTCATCTTCTCTGCCTTACCTTTCTTCTTCTTCAGCACCGACTCGTTCTTCTTTTCCGGCGCACCTTCCTTCTTTGTTTTTTCGGCGAGGCGAGTCTTTGGGGCCATTCTTTTTCAATGAAACACAAAACAGAGAGAGATTCAAGATGATTGTTGTAAAGTTTGATTAAGGAGTGAGGGGAAATAGAGAGATCAGACGAGATCGTTGTTTGAGAGATTAGGGATCGAAAAGCTTGTGTTTGTTGGTTATGTCGAAGACCCCTAAAATTAGGGATTTAGGGTTGATAACGCGGGTGGGGTCGGGTTACTGGTAAATGGGTGGGTTGGCTGGTTGGGTTTGTAAATATGTTGAAGTTTTAGGTTTTATAGTATTTTAAGTTTAATTTCGATTTTTATTAATTCTTAAAAGAAATAAAAATAGAAATGTCCTATTCTAGATTTTTTGGTGTCCATTTGGTCCATCTCAGCATTTGATCCTTACTACTGTAACATTAGTTGAATTGTGGCCACACACCTCTCAATTAACAAGAAAAGAAAACAAAACAATTCAGTAATACCCAATTTGAGATAAATAGAGATAAGTTTATCATCTAATATGCAATGAATCTTTCTTATGGGTACAATTATAAAATATCAAAGCACAATAAACCTTTTATCATCAATGCAACAAGAAGAAACTAATGTTTCATAGTAAGATTGAGTTTTATTCAATAGTTACAAATCAACAACCACACAACAGTGAATATCCATTTAACATGGATACAGTAACATATGAATGTACAGAGACACAAACACACATAAATAGATATATACACAAGACAAGTGATCTTGAAAGAGATTTTGCTCATATCTAAAAGACATTGAGCGACGTTGCATAGAGAGGAATGCAAGTCTTGAAGGAGAAATAGTTTGGTACGTAAGAAGAAAACCTCTTTCTTTTCAGTGTATCTGCAGATCCAAGAGCCGGCTGGTTCAAGTACGCGTACTTGCTCTTCATCCACCTGACAGATGATAAACAGTCAAACATTCAAATTCAAAACCGTGATATGACATCTTAAATAACGGAGAAAAAAACACAGGTGGCTCTTTTTTAGGCTGGTTCAAGATTATATGTAAAGGAGAAAGTTTATATGGATAGAGAATTAAACAGAGACCAGTCTTTTATTCCCTCATGAACTTCGATTTCCGGGTCATCCATGTCCAAGCTTTCTTCAAAGCGTTTGTAATCCTCAACCTGCAGTAACTATCGATTTTAGAACCTCTAGCTTTCATCGATTGGTTTGATCTAAAGAATCTCCCCAAGTTAAGAACATGAGTTCATATAAAACTTCTACAAAAGAAACATCCATTTCCCTCTTAACTGAATTAGAAAAAAACATGAGAACTGCTGAAACCAAAAAAGGACATACAGAGAGATTACGGGCTCTGACACGAGCTGCAGCCTTAATAGCAGCAAAAAGATGCTCCTCTTCAATGATCTGCTTTTGCCTCCAGAACTTCTTGATCTGTTTATTGGTTATGCTGTCTCCATCAATCTTTCTTGATACATATCCTGGAGATGGAGGAAGCGGTGGAGGAGGAGGCGGCATAAGTGACTTCTTGAAACACAAATTCTCAGACTCGTCCATAATCTGCTTCTTCATATTTATACAGCTAAAACACTTGAACTATATACACAAGACAAGCAGCTCAAAGATCACAAAGAGGAGAAAAAGCTACTGAACCTAACAGATTCTGAATCTAACCTTCAAACTAAAGAGATACACCTGAGATTCTTAAAGAGACTACCAAACAATTAAATGAACGTCTACGTCTACTCTGCCAACTTGTTGCAATTATCTTGTACGTTAAGATAAACAACAAATTTTAAGCTTAACTGTAGAAGAAAAAGACAGGAGGGTGTAACTTCTAAAACTTCATTCAATAATAAAGTAAACAATTAGGTAATGTAATGGATCATGCAAAACCATATGGTCTTGAAGCACCTAATGGTACATCTTTTAATCACAGCCGTTGAATCAAGAATGGCCATCACGATCAATATGACCGAAAGGGTATTTTCATCATGACGTACTGCACTAAACAATTATTGGTTCTTGTTCTGTTCTTCACTTTGTGTTCCATTAAACAACTATTGGCTCTTGTTCTGTTCTTCACTTCTGTTTTAAACTTTTGAGTTTATTGTACGAACATTCGACTACTGAAAAGTGAATTATCCCCACCATAGAAATGAATCGCCATATCAAGAAATGATGATTATTGAAGAAAATATGAAAAGATAAATACAAAAATCAATAACAAATCCAAGTCAAAGCACATATTTAAGTAAAGCTTAAACCCTCTGTGTCTGATATAGCTGTTTTTATCAAGTCTGGATGAGATCAGAAGGGTCTTGGTTTGGAATCGATATCTAGGAACAACCTGAATCGGACCAAACCCATCGTTGTAAATGTATCCAATGCTGGTTTCTCAACTTTCTTCTTCTTCTTTTTTTTTTTTTCTTTTTTTTAACTTTCTTCTTCTTCTTTTGTCTATCGTTTGTTTTTTTTTCTTCTTCTCTGTGCGTAATGTTCTTCAGAGACGTGTTTCTTTGGTCAGCGCCGTCGGAACTGACTCGGATCTTTGCCGGTGTCAGTCAGAGTGGGCAGTTGGGCACAGGGGAAACCTGGTTTAAATTTGGGTTCACTCGGTTTAATCAGGTTTACTTTTATCCAAACTAGATAAGTAATTCTTGCAAATTGAAAGGAACACATTTTATGAAAACAAATATATTACATTTAATAATTTATATTTATATATATAAATACTATTTTTGTTTGAGAAATTGGATCCTATAATCATTAAAAAATATAATCCATGTCATGAACTAGATTGTGGATGGCTCATACTGGATCGACCATAAACCTATTGCATAGAGGTTTACTAAACCTAAAACATATAAATTTAGGGTTAGGTGGTTAAGAAAACTTTTTCAATATTGGTTTTGCATATTTTCTTTTCCTAGTTGCAATAGGGTTTGTACTCTTTCCATTTACCTATATGACGGTCTATTGTAATCTCTATATAAATGGAACTCCTTGTACTTTATGAATAACATAATACAAAGTAATACATGAATTCCCCTTCTCTTTCTCTAAGTTTTACAAGACGTTATCAGCACAAATTGCTCTCTAAATCCCTAAGCTAAAAATCATCGATCAAAAACCCTAATCCCCATTGTGAAACCTTTGATCGTGAAACTTTCATACCTTGATCCAAATTCAACCTTCAAACAATCAAGCTTGTTCTACTAGTTGATCCTGATACTTGTTCCAGTTCGTGATCCAAGTACTTTTTTTCTCTCATTAGTGGTCCATTCAACCCATCGAGAAGTTAAGGTAAACACTAAGAACCCTAATATCTCAAAACCCTAATCAAAAATACTAATCATTGAATTGAAACCCTAAAAACTTTATTGATTTGATTAAATGTTTTGAGAACTTAGAAAGTATTCTAGGTTGATTGGTTAACTAGATTGATTGTTTTGAGGATGTTTGCTAAAACCTAATCGATTGCTAAAACCATAAAACCCTAATAGCATTATGAAACCCTAATACTAAACATGTCCGATTTTATTGATTGATCTAATTTTTTATGAGGTTAGGATTGATTGCTAGGTTGATAGTTTTTGCATGATTTATGTCTTGTTTTTATAAACTAGTCTTAACCATATGATCTTGCTAGGGTTGCTAAAATACATTCTTGGAATCCGATAGATTGTCTTTGCATGATCCGGTTTTTTGTCTACATTGAGGTTATGTGGTCCTATTTTTATGTGTATATAGATCTCAAAAATGCTAGGCTTACTAAACTCATACCTGAAACTGACTGATTAATTTCTATACCCTGATTAAATGTTTTAACATTGAAACCGCATATGATCCTTGTACATATAAAATCTGTTTTGCTAGTCTTGATAAACCCTAATCTTATGAGCACATAGAATCCATGTTGCTATGTCTTAAACTTGATTGATTGATAACCCTGAGTGAATGTTTCTTGAGAGTTAAGATTGTATGCTAGATTGATTGATTCATTTTTGACCGAACCCTAATGCTAAAACCCCAATCGTAAGTTTAAATCCTAATTGAATCTGAATTTCTCATACTTGAAATTGATTAAATATGGTCACATGATTGATACATAATCCACTCATGTACGATCATGATTGCTAAGATTGTTGCATCATCACATATGGTCGTGTGGCTTGTTAGCATTATACCATCTTGGCCGCATGAACACATATATATAGACATTGATCCTTAGGATGGTCTTGTTTGATCTATATCACTTGAATTATCTTGTTTGGGTATTAAACTTAAGCATCCGTATAACCTATTGAACATATAGACATTGATATTTAGGATTGTCTTGCACATCCGTATAAACTGATTGCTTTATGGCTGCATATAGAAATTAACTATTAGGAATATCTTGTCTCGTTTGGCCATGTGATTTATTTGATAAGCATGACTTGATTACTTGTTTACATTACTATCTGTATGACTTGTGATATCTTGTTTGATCGAGAGACATGTCTGATAAAATCGTATGGAACCTTGAAACTCTAACTTGGTCGAATTATTGATTGAAAGTTTTAGGATTGAATTCAACCACCTTGCTTTAACATTCGACCACCTAGAAAATGATGATCTGATTGATAGTTTCTTTGATTGAGGTTATATGTACATATAGATCACGTTTAATAGGCTTGCATGAACATATAGAAATCACTTGTTAGGATTGCTTTGGTCGAATGACTTGATTACATGGTCGTATAAACCTTATACCTAAAGTATAAGAACATATGATTTCAGATGTCGAAAATCAACAACTTGGATTTTGCTACCCTGAATCTCTCTAGAGATAATTATTTGCAATGAGCATTGGATAAAAAGATTATCCTAAAGTCAAAAGGACTTGGTGAATGTATCAGAGAAAGCAATAATGCCAGTGAGAAAGATAGATACATGACAATATTAATTATTCATCATCATCTTGCTGAGAGTCTCAAAGATCAATATTTGACTATTGAGAATCCTCTAGACCTTTGGACAACATTAAAGATGAGATATGATCACCAAAGAACGGTGTTATTACCAAAGGCTCTATTTGATTGGAAGAATCTGAGAATTCATGACTACAAGTCCGTGGATGATACTCAATCATATTTAAGATTGTTTCTTTAATGAAACTATGTGGTGGAGTTATAACAGATAATGGTATGTTGGAAAAGACATTTTCCACCTTCCACACAAGTAATGTGTTACTACAACAACAATATCGTGAAAAAGCTTTAAGACTTATGCAAATCTGATCTCATGCCTATTGCTAGCCGAGCAAAACAATGAGCTATTGATGAGAAACAGTGAATAGAGACTTCATGGATCAACCCCATCACCAGAAACCAATAAGGCCACAAGAAAATAAAGAAACCAAGGAAAGTAACAATGTCCAAAATAAACCACACGGCCATAGCCGTAGTGGATGGAATGGTCGTGGTCGAGGCCACTACAATTCACATGGTCGAGGTAACTACTCGGACCGTGGTCGTGGGAAACACTATAACCATGGTCGTGGACCCAGTTTTGTTCCAATGGTCAAGGGCTAGGAGGCCGTGGTATCTCCTTTAAACCACAACACTCGACCAAATCAGTGTGCCATAGATGTGGAATTGGTAACTATTGGTCTAAGAACTGTAGGACTCCCAGACATTTAGTTGACCTCTACCAAGAGAGTATGAAAGGGAAGAATCTTGTAGCCCATTTGGTCCAAGATGGCGATGGTGACTTTGACTATGATCAAGATGATCTTATGGATTATGAAACATCAGATTGTCTAAAAGAATAGTTGATTTCGACATACTGTTTTGTGATTTGATTTGCTTTATTTTTTTCTTTGTCTTCATGATTTCTTTGAGTTTATTTTATTTTCTTATCTAATTTTACTTATAAGATGAAACGCCAATATAAGCACAAATTGCGGGTATAGCCAGCCTAATTTAGGGCCACAGCCAGACATGTATATTATTACCTAAAGGGCACACATCTAGAGATATCTGATGCTTTATATTCACCCAAAGAAGCCCATTGAGTTACTAAGATATATGAATGAATGATTTCCATACAGAAACAATGGGCGAAGGAAACAAAGAGTTCCTTCAGACATAGAAATACGCCCAAGGCCATAAGAAGGTGGTCGAGACTATACATGCATTCTCTATTGGTCTTTACTATGCCAAAATCAGTATGATAGAGGCTAGATGCCCGAAGTGAACAAAAGGTTTATTAAGAATTTCACTTTTTGGCATGACCGGCTTGGCCATCCCGGTTTAAACATGATGCGTAAATTGATAAGTAATACAAAAGGGCACACATTGAAAGAATGAAGAGTATCCAGAAATTTAATATAATTTTTAAAGAAAATCTCTTGACATGTACAAATGATTCACATACACCAGCTCACCTATACAATAAATCACATGTACACATATTTTTTGTAAATCGTTTTGATGATACCCACATGTACAACTATACATATATGTACACATATTTTCCTACCTTGTCTATGCAACATATGTGTACATGTGTACAATCAATATTGTGTATATATGTATAATATTATATATTATTTATGTACACATATGCTCGAAGCATGTTTATCTGCACATAAAAACATTGTTCCATTCTTAAGATGTACAAACCCATAATATCAAACATTTTACTCAAATTAAACATCCTTGATATGTTTTGTTACAAAGACCTCCACTTTCATGAATATACCAATCTAAAAAAGGAACACTAAAAAAAATGAAGAACAACAAGTTGATGAATATAACACAAAGTTCAATTTAGTTTGATTATATGAGTAGAAGATCCATACAACAAAAAGATGAGATTAGAAGCCTTGATTATATATCTATCATATTGGATTACTCAACTTACCAGCACCATCATCAACATCATCGCCATTGTCATCTCCTTCTTCATTGTGCGTATGTACAATAAAGTATAATAGTTTACATGTGTACAATAAATATGGAAGTGTATATGTGTATGATAAATATGATATTCTACATTTGTATAACAACCAAAAATTAATCAAGTTAAGACTCACCATGAAACTAGCATGAAAACACACACAATAATCATTTTTGTTGCGGTAACTATGATAAACCTTGAAATCCACTCTAGCTTGTAAAATAGGCAATATAATCGTATAAACAAACTTAAAAAATAAAAGAATGTGTCTGAACAATCTCTGCCTGAACAATAAAAAAACACTCCAAATCTTGTATGCATGAACCATCTTCAAATCTTTGTACTCATCAACCATATTCTCACACTTTTCAATTTCTTCATACACTATCATCTTATCAATGAATCAAATATTCTTTTGATATCTTTGCGTTTGCTTTTCACAATCTGGTCGATGGTGGGTAATGGGTCTTCTACATCTCTACGCGTTCGTCTACGTCTCCGCCGTCGTTATGTCAAAATTGCTAACATTTATGTCGTTTACGTCGCCTTCAAATAAATTAACATAACATCACCATTGGAGATACACCTTAACATATCTCAAAAGATAGATCAAGTAATAAAGATAATAATTTAATAAAAATCTTACAAAAGAAAACTGAAGAAACAAGTTTCATTTTTTAAAAAGAAAAGAGAATTTAGGAGAAAGAAGACGAAAGAGACAGATAGAGGAACCCATTTTAAAGAGATAGATAAAGGAATTTATTTTGTCTCTTCTAAAATTTGACCATTAAATCTACAAATGAAATGAATGGTTGTGATTAAACCCAACAAAAAAGAGACATATATTAAATGTAGTTAGAGTATTCTCTTTGATTACAAGTTTATTTAGTTAAGGCTTTAGTTGAAAATGTGTTTAGTTAGGAAAAACTACTTTAATAGCACAAAATGTCCTATAGTGTAATTAAAAACTAGAAAACTAACCCTAAATATAATTATTTGTGATACAAATATAGCCAATGTGTATGGTAATGACCAGTTGGTATTGTTGAATCATAAATTTTAATGGTAAAAAATAATTATTAAGTCTCAACTATCTTTTAAGAATCATTAAAGTAGTTAGGACATCATTTTTTTTCTTTTATTAGTTTGGTAAAATCTTCATTGATATTAGTGAGAAATTTGCATAGTAATTATGAATAACAAAGATGTAAAAAGGTTATGAAGAAGAAAAAGGTAATTTTCGTAAATAGTCATTATTTAAGTTTTTGTCAATAAAATATCTCTCTAAAAAAATGATTTCAATAACTCTTTTTAGTTTGAATTTTAAATATTTATTTCAAATAAAAAATTATATTCACTCTCAAAACCCTATCCCATAACTCCAAATCATAAATCTAGATTAGTTAACTTTAGAAATATAAATGTATATTTACACAATTTAATAAAATTTGTTTTGATCATTTTTCTCTTTAAATGTTATTTTTGTGCAAAAACATGTTTAAAGTTATCCCAATATATTTTTCAAAAGAAAATATCAAATGAATTATAATAATCATAAAGAAAATTCTCTTAAATACCTTTTTTAAAGTTTTTATTACCATTCCATAACTCTAAACTCTAAATACATATTAGTTAACTTTAGAAGTATAAATGTATGTTTACACTTTAATAAAATTTGTTTTTAGGAATATCAAAAAAATTTAAGACTATCATAAAATATTTCTCTAATCATGTAACGCAAAAATATAGAATTGTATTTTGGGACTACTGAAATAATTTAAAGTTTATATCTTTGTTAGTTCTTCATAAAAATAAAAATAAAGAATACACCACGATATCTCAAAAAAAACTAAAAAAAATAAAACAAAAAAAAAGCAAGTGGGCGCCTTGTGACCCACCGAAGGTGGTTCCCACTTAATGACGTGGATATATCCTACGTGTAACACACTTACACACCGTAACGCTTCTCTCCTCACTCTGAGCCCATATCCCTCTCTCTCTATCCTTTCTACCTGTTTCGCGTTTGTAAAAAAATTCTCTGAAGATCTTTTTGTTCTTTCGCTAGTTACCGTAGCTGAATCTCTGATCAATCTTGTAGATCGTCTTTTGGATTGGGGAGATTTCATTTTTCCCAAATTTGGTACCATGACGAACACAGACGATACAGAGAGTTGCGGCAGCAGAGCGGTGGTGGCTTCGCCGTCCCAGGAAAACCCTAGACACTACCGGATGAAACTCGATGTGTTCGGTGAAATCTTACAGAGACTCCAAGAATCGAACTACGAGGAAGCCACTCTACCTGGTTTCGAGGATCAACTTTGGCAACATTTCAATCGCCTTCCTGCTCGGTACATTGATTCCGCTGTTCCATTAGGGTTTTGCTATTTCTGTTTGTTTTTATTAAAGTATTCAGTTTTGATGAATGTCTTGTTGACAAAAACTGTAACACGTGTCTTGGCCCTAAAACAATCAGCTGTGTCGGACTAGTTTTTTTTTTGTTTTGTTTGTTTTTAGTATCTTCATATCATTTGTTTTGGCATTTTCCAGATATGCTCTCGATGTTAAAGTTGAGAGGGCAGAAGATGTGCTTACACATCAGAGGTTGTTGAAATTGGCTGAAGATCCTGCAACTAGGCCTGTCTTTGAAGTTCGTAGTGTACAGGTAATTATGCCAAGCTTGAGTTCCATTATACCTCACATGTGTTTTGTGTTCGTTCGTTTCTCTGACCCTCTTTGTTGCAGGTTTCTCCCAGAAACTCTGCTGACTCTGACCCTGCATTCGAGGAAGATGCTCAAAGCTCTAGCCACCCAAACGGGCAGGGGTAAGGGTTTCTGTCTAACTGAGATTGGTCTTAAAACCCTTTTCAACGTTGTTGTTTTGTTTTAACTGTGCCCTTTCTTCTTGTTAAAAGAGTTCTTGCACCTCCAACTTTTGGCTCTTCTCCAAACTTTGAGGCTATTACTCTGGGGACTAAAATTGTTGAAGATGTTGATAGTGCTGTTAATGCAACCTTGGCTACTCGGTGAGATTTCTTGTCAACTTTTGTTTCTCTTAATCATGTTCTTCATTATGTTTTTGGACTTGTTCTGCTTCCTATTTTTGTAGACCAATGCATGAGATCACCTTTTCAAGCATCGACAAGCCTAAACTCCTTAGTCAGGTTTGTGGTGCGTCGTTTAACATCAATGTTTGGTGTTTAAGTTCATAAACTCTGCCACAATTTGGATTTTCGTTACAGATTTCCATGTAGAAGCTGGTTATATTTTTTTCCATTTTAGTAAAAATTTGAGTTGGAAATAATTGTCTGTTTCAGCTTACTTCCCTGCTTGGTGAGCTTGGATTGAATATTCAGGAGGCTCATGCTTTCTCCACTGCGGATGGTTTTTCATTGGATGTCTTTGTTGTTGATGGTTGGTCTCAGGAGGTATGATTTTAGCTTTTTGATCTATCATGCTACTTACTTAATGCCTTAGAGAGATCTTGATTCTTAAGTACCTATAAATTTTGTGTCTTTGTTATCACTAAACTGTTTGATAAACTTGAGGAAATTTGGAATAATAGGAAACAGATGGTTTAAAAGATGCACTAAGCAAGGAGATACTGAAGCTTAAGGTATCATCCATATCCTGAATTTTGTGAACATTTCTTATGTTTATTAGATAAAAGATGCGCTGATTCTCAAATTGATTTTGGAGGATACAACGCTATACATCATTAGAAAATGCCCTACCTCAGTGTTGCGCTGTACCTTTTTCTTGTCGCTATGTTTTGCTACAAACGTTGTCAGTTGGTCGCCTATATATGTTGCTGGCTATCTTCGACAGGATCAACCTGGTTCAAGACAGAAGTCTATTGCTTTCTTTGAGCATGACAAATCAAGCGACGAGCTGATACCCGCCTGCATTGAAATACCCACGGATGGAACTGACGAGTGGGATATTGACGTGAAACAGCTAAAAATTGAAAAGAAAGTAGCATCTGGTTCATATGGGGATCTGTGAGTTTATTGTTCTGTAAGCTGGTTTTACAAAGCTGTAAGTTTTTGTTTAGAAGTTACAGTAATATGTTTTTGATGGCAATGCAGGCATAAAGGCACTTATTGCAGTCAGGAAGTTGCTATCAAATTTCTTAGGCCTGAACGTGTAAACACAGAGATGCTTAGAGAATTTTCTCAAGAAGTTTATATTATGAGGTGGATGCAGTTTGATTCTTATCATAATGTGGAATGCATATTAGTTTAAGCTGATATTCCACTGCAAAGTCCAGTTCGTATGTTATGTTCAGAAACATGCCTTAGTGACCCCTTTTCGTTAATGATACCGTTATCTTATCTTTATATTCAGGAGTAGGCTTAAACTTTGACAAGTCTGTGTCTTACGTTTTGCAAGTTGTAGTGTTTTTCTTAATGAAGTAACCAACATGCATGCTTCATTGTTCCCAGTGTCAATTTGTGACTGAATTGTAACTGTCTGTAGGAAAGTTCGACATAAAAACGTGGTTCAGTTTTTGGGTGCATGCACACGATCTCCGACACTGTGTATTGTGACTGGTAAGATCTTAGTAGATGTGAATTTGAGTAGTAATTTACAAAGACATGTCATCTAAGTGGACGAGCTTTCTTTGTAACAGAGTTTATGTCTCGGGGGAGCATTTATGATTTTCTGCACAAACAGAAATGTGCTTTCAAACTTCAAACTATGCTTAAAGTTGCACTTGATGTTGCAAAAGGGATGTGCTATCTGCATCAAAACAATATCATTCACAGGGACCTTAAGACTGCAAATCTTCTTATGGATGAACATGGAGTAAGATTTGCTACTCTTAGTGTAGTCAACAAAACGTGTCTTTATGTTTTATCTCTGCGAACCTGTTTTGTTTCTACTAGAAGCGACAGCCTCAGGGGTTCTAAACTCTGGATAATTTTGAGCAGCTTGTCAAAGTTGCTGATTTTGGAGTTGCCAGAGTACAGATTGAATCAGGTGTCATGACAGCTGAAACAGGGACGTATCGATGGATGGCTCCAGAGGTAATGAATGGGTGAAAATGTATGAAACTTATTTTAATGTTTAGTGTGAAAATGTATTAAACTTATTGCATCAGTCTAACGGGTGCTGAGACTCCCCTCTGTTTAATCTCTCACTTACTTACTTTGACAATATAATTCTGAAATCCAGGTTATTGAACACAAACCTTACAGTCACAAAGCAGATGTGTTCAGTTATGCGATAGTGCTATGGGAACTTTTGACTGGTGATGTAAGAGTCGGCTTGTCATTCTTTCTCTGAATTGTTCATGCATACTGATGTGTATTCTGTATTTGTTAATGGAAACAGATCCCATATGCTTTCTTGACTCCACTACAAGCGGCTGTTGGTGTTGTTCAGAAGGTATTGCATTTTAAGAATTGTCGCATTCAAGTTTTTTGTGGTTCTTCCTGAAGTTCTTTTGGTTCTTCCTCCAAAGGCTAAACTTTTGTTCTCAGGGGCTTAGACCGAAAATTCCAAAGAAGACACACCCAAAAGTGAAGGGACTTCTAGAGAGATGCTGGCAGCAAGACCCAAAAGAAAGACCAGACTTTGAGGAAATTATAGAAATGCTTCAACAGATACTGAATGAGGTAAATGTCATACCGTGATAATCGGAGTGAAAAGAAAAACCCTTTGCGAGGCAAGATTTATCAGAGCAGGATGTGGTGGTGAAAACAAGCAGGTTGGAGATGAAGACCCAGGCAAGGACAAGCACTGTCTTAGTCTCTTAAAAGCCCTCAAAAAGCCCCGTTACTAGTTCTTATCAGTTTCACGGATAACTCTCACACTCTTACATTTTGACTTGTACAGTTTTTTTCTATATCATCGTTTAGATGGTTGATGTGGCTGATGGGGAGGACCTAGTTTTTGACATTAGTGAGTGTTTTCTCCTTTTAGTTGCTCATTGATGATTCCTTTCTACGCGTTAGAAACCCTCCACACTTTTATAGAAAAAAATGAAAAGAAAATTTGCATATTCCTGACTAAATGATTTTCTAAGGAGCAATCACTGTTTTGGATTGTTGCATACTTTCCATTCATGTCTGCCACTTGCACATTCTGCTTGAGCTTGACCAAGAGTCTAAGCGAGGCATGGGTTAGGGTTTTTACCCTAATCCGAAATCCCGATTTTAACATGAACGGAAGAACTGCATCCAAACTATTATACAAAAATATCCGTAAAAATATCAAAAATGGCTTAAGAGTTTGAAACTTTCAGGTTCGGATATAACTCAAATCAAACCAAAATTTGAAGTAGGATATGATGATATCCAGAAATTAGTTAAATATGTTAATGTTTTTATAGATATTAAGATAGCTTAGATATTTTCTAATATTTAAAAAAAATTGTAGTTTTTTTTATTTGTTATTTTGAATATATTATTATTATTTAATACTATAACTAATTTTTAATTAGATTTTGAATAATTTCTATATTTTGAGTTTTTTTTTGTTAAATTTAAAGTCTTTCAAAAATATATTTTTAGATAATTTCAAATATTGGTTATAATCTAACCCGGACCAAATCTAAAAGAGACTAAACCTGATTTAAAAATTAGTAAAATCCGAATAGAACTTATGCGTATAGTCTTTTTTTTTTTTAACGCTGGGTAACAATTACATCATCATATAATCCTAATTCTATTACATATGATGATCAACAACCTGCAACATGTGTGTTATTGATGAATAACTCCTCAGATAATGCTCCACGATGAAGCTCTCCCCGAAACACCTTGGATCGACGAACGGTTCTACATGTACGACACCCTCGATAGACATGCTCTCCGCATCAGACGACCACAACGAACAGCTCTGCCTGCAGTACTCTGGAACCTCCGATAAGCGCCTCATCCAATAATCTGCAAGAAATTTCATAGTCTGGGATTCGAACCCCAGACCTAGGTGTAGAAACCTTTAAACCTTAACCAATAGGCTACGGTGCTTCCACAACGTATAGTCTTGAAAATCCAAAAATCCGATTCAACTAAACTAAATCCAACAAGTCCCCAGATGTTCAGGCCTAGTATATGCTCTTCGTCGTGTCCTTATGAGCCCAACTCAATTATCGAGATAAGTAATGTAGTGACTTCTTCTGCACAAATATTTCATTAGTTAGTAAGTCAAGTTACGCTCGAATCATTTCGAAACTGGAAAATGTTCTCAGAAACCGATAAAGCTTGATGATCATCTAACAATACTAAAAGGGGATATGGTGCAAGGAGAGGCTATCCACGTCAGCAAAAATAATCAACCAATAAAAACATTTCGTTTGACCATGTCAGCATCCCTTTTTCCCAAAATCTCAACAAATAGTCGGTCCATTCTTTGTCTCCAAATCCACACGGATCTGTACACTCTCGGCCCGTATCTAACCCGATAATATTTCCGGTCCAGCCTCTATCTCGACCCATTCCCTATTAGCCCAAACATAACCTCAAATACAAAACACTGTAATTTAATTAAATATGTGTAATAATAAATTTAAATATAATACAAATACACTAATATTAGCTTTTAAAAATATTACATTCCATATTGATATAACAAAAACATAATATATTAATTACAATTATTCAAAATACACACTTTTAATTATAAGGTTTGTCCTACCTACTTTTACCCATACAGAATCGGCGTCCGGACTCACGCATAAAAGGAAACGAGATCGTCCACTTGGATCACGCAACAAATCAAAAGGTCTTTCCTTTTGACACTAATATCTTATTTCCATTTTAAAATAGGGTATTGTATAGTACTTTAAATTATGACTATTTTTAGCAGACAACCAGATATTTGATCGACCAACGTTCAAACTGAAACTCTTTGAATGTAAGTTGCTTTGAAAATATTCAACAATATTACTAATAAGATTTTCTCAAAAGAAAATCTGTAAATAATTAAAAAAATAAAACTTATAAAAATATCTGAATATACAATTTTTTTTCTCTTTAAAAAGGAGATAAAATTCAAATATCAAGACTATTTTATCATTTTATATTTTGCAAAATATTTTGGTACAATATATATTAATAATAAACCTAACTTGATTACAAATTTACAACCATAGGTGGTTGTGATAACTACGACAATTACGGTATAAATGCTTCTCAACACTAAAAACTTTATTAATTTATGTTCAATATCTTATGCATATATCTTTTTAATTGATTTCTTTTAAATTAACCAGTGATACGTAAAAATGCACGTGGCATGAGAAAAGCCATCTTGCTATCGAAGCGAACATCAACTCCGCCCCAAGGTAACAATTGTATCTAAGTAAATCCACTTAAAAAATATAATTCATTCATATATTAATATTTCCGCTTTACATAATTTATAGATAGGTTCAGACACTACACAAGAGTCATATCGTTTACGCACTACTCGAACTAAGAAGAAAGGTACACATATATTTTTAATAATAAATTCCTTTCAAAAAAAAATATACGATTAGGACATCTTATTAATAATTCTATAAATAAATAACCGACTAAACAAATTCTACAAATAAAACAAACTAAGTCTTATCAATTACTAACCCAATAATTTTCTAGATAAAGGCTCAACATCTACAATTAAACAGAACTCAATTGTAGAATGCTCACAATGTGGTGCTTTAATGTGGACCCTAAAACGGGAGAACTAAGCTTCACAATTTGTTGTAATCATGGCCAAATAAAGCTTCCCCCAATCAAGCAACCGCCAGTTGTGTTAGAAGAGCTACTTAAATGTTGATGGTTTCGAGATACAATCCGAATATACAATGTCGTCTTAGCTTTCACATCAATTGGAGCTAAAATGGATAATAGTGTGGTATGTGCCAGGGCCTTTCACATTTCGTATTCCAGGTCAGACGCACCACCGATATATCTCCAGCTATATATATTTGATACCAACAACGAAGTCATGAACCGATTAAATGCGATGGGCCAAACCTCAACGGAGGGTAAACTCGATGAGACAACAATTAATTGTCTTATCGATATGGTGGATGAGAATAACTGTTTAGCTAAGATTTTCCGACGCGTCCATGACTACTATGAAACCAATTTTGGCAAAGAATTCACTAAAAGGTTGTTCCAAGATAAAGGCAAAAGAAAAGAATATGATCTCCCAAGTACAAGTGAGGGGGCTGGCCTAATCGTAGGGGATATGTCATCGACAATAGGAGAACGTGATATCAAACCAGTCATATTCCAAATTTACTATACCAAAAAATAAAATCAAAAATAATAAAATTATTTAACCAATAAAGAATTATAAAAATACAAACTAAAAAACACTCACTTAATAGTAAATGGATGATTTTAAAATACTATATTTATATTTTGAAATTTGAAAATACTGCTTAATTTATTCTTTGAAAACTACACTAATTTATATGTGAAAAGACATTTTATCATGTTTGTTTTCAAACTAAAAAAAACTAATTTAAATTTTGCTTACTTAAGTTTTGAGATAAACATATATTTAAGGTAGACACATGTTAATCATTTAACAGAAAATAGATAATTTTCCCAATTTTTTAAAATCCATCTTTAGAAGAAAAAAATGAAATATAAATAAACTGAAAATTTACGCACTTTGCAAGCATAATTATATCTCTCAGTCATCCATGCGATCTATCTAGCCTTTTGTCTTAACTCAATATCTAACAATTTAATTTGTTATACTACAATTTAGATTATGGAAAGTCTGGGTTTTGAGTTTTTTTTTCTACGATGCACTTTTTATTATTTTTCTTTGGTAGCTTATTATCCTTGATTATTTTTATTTGGTTATTTTAAATCTTAAGACTTCACGAAATCTAAAAATAATGTTTGATTTTGTTAACCACAAAATGATGGTTTAGTAGTAGGTGGATTTGGAGAGTTGATCAAATCGGATTCAAAAACATTATACTATACTTCATTTAAAATTTTTATAGAGAAAATTCTCATGTAGACTACACTTCCATTTAAAAATTGTAATAAAACTTTCTATAAATTTGAGATATTCAGGATTAGTAAAAATGTTCTGATTTTGTTTAACTAACAGAAAATATCTAGAATTTTTTTAGAATAAAAGTATATATGAAAAAAATTGAAAAGACAGAAAAGATCTAAAAGAATAGAGATGCTTCATGTTTTATTTTTAATAAGATATTTATTAGTAAGATATTGTGTATATATTAATAGTATTTTAAAAATAAAAATCAGTAAAATTTATTTTTATTAGATTTTATTTTTAAATAATTATATGAATGTATATTATAAAAACTTCAATTATTCATTTGTTTAGTTTTTTAATTTACATATATAAAAGTGTAATTTTCAAAAAATTTAGATAAATATGTATTTTTAAATTAAATCTTATATAATTTTTAATAATATAGAAACTTAAAGTACATAAACCGCACTAAGCGCGGTAAAAGATCTAGTAGAAACTAAAATTACTTAGTGGAGACGACTATTATCCTTGATCATTTTGGGACCATCTTTGCCCGTGCGGCTTATCCGTCGTTTTATAAAATCATCATCGAACACCGTGCCGTTCACTATGCAAAGAAACGGCAGAATCCTAACCCGAAACATCATGACGAGGACAAGGATAAACCGAACATGATGAGATACAAAAAAAAAAAAACACACGCCCCTGATTTGTGAAGCGTACAGTCTCTCCTCTCTTTACGTCTCAGATAACTCCCAAATTCTAAATATCTCAAATTTCGTTTTTTTTTTTAATTAACTTGAAAAGCAACTGGTTGTCACTCGTTACCAGTGTATATATCTGGTGATTGTTTGTGTGTCTGCTTCAGTTCTTGTGGAAGAGATGGTGTTCTTGAGCTGGGGCCGTCCATCTACCGAGCAGCAACAACAAGTAATCAACAAGTAAGATCATCAAACTCATAACACTTTTGCAACACAAAACAGTAGAAAGCTCTCTCTAATTTGAGTATATAAATGGAGTGTTGTGATTTCAAAACTTCAGAGCAGGAACGTTCAATTACGACAACAAGTACAGAGGAGCTTCGTCAAGACCAGTAGCTAAACTAAAGGAAGATTCAGAAGTCAACAAAGATGGGTTCTTGATCAATCATTCTCGTGTCTTAGTTGGTTCTGGTAAAGCCAGTTACGAAAAGGGGAAGCAAGCTCTTCAGAACTGGAAGTATGTTTTGCTTTACTCATCTTCATCTCAAATACAATGTAACATGAAGAAAAAATGAATCTCTTTTTGTTGCAGGCACTTTGGTATGGATTGGGCATTTGTTGATCCCAAAACTCCAGTTGAGACCGGTAAGAAGTTTTGTGTATGTGTGAAAGAAGTTCTTCCATGGGTGATGCTTCCTCTTCAAGTGGCTTATGTTGATGAAAGCAAGAAATCCAGAAGAGGCCCTGCTCATTTCGGTTACGGGAGCGGCACTCTTCAGGGACATTTACTAGCTGGAGAAGAGCGGTTTTCGATTGAGCTTGATGGAGATGGTAAAGTATGGTATGAGATAACGTCCCTGTCAAAGCCAGCTCATTTCTTGTCCTTCCTTGGATATCCATATGTGAAGCTAAGGCAGAAACACTTTGCTCATCATTCTTCTGATGCAGTCCTTAAACATCTTAATGGTTCATCATCTTGAACCTGATGAGTGAAGATGATTCAGTTGTATGTTTACAATTAAACATGTTGCATCCTTTGTTCCATTTCGCTTTGTTTATACAGAAAGATTAAGATGAAGAAGGTAAGCGCCTTTTTAATTAAGATCAATGTTACTCTTTATAGAAAGAAAGGTAAATAGATAGAAAGAAACATTTGGAAGCACTACTCTGTTCACTTATCCTGGTTCTTATGATATAGCCATCGTCTAACTTGAACATCTGCTCACATTCCTTGTAGGCGAAGTAGACAATTTTGTGTGTCCTTCATATTTTTAGGATGGTAGTAAAAGTGTTTTTTTGGAACAAGTCTCATCTTATTTGAAATCGAATTCAAAGTCAACAAGGGAGAGCCTTCAAAGGAATCATCTGTTGTTTGTACAAGGTTTTAGCTTCTAAACTATTGATTTCATACTTAAGCTTTATGTGTATATACTGCTTTTAAGTACATTCACTTGTAAACATGCGAGCTTTTTGTATTCTTGGTAAACCCGATTAAAAATCTCAAAGTGGATGGAAGGAGCTTCATGATCTCTCAACAACCACTAGTCTTCAAGAAATACATGGATATCAGTAGAGCCCCCTCCTATGTTGAGATATAAGAATTGCACCAATATCAACTAATATTCTTTAGATGCTTTATTCTGCTTGAGCTCCTCCACGTCTATTTGAAATGCCACTAATCTCGAGTTATTGGATACTAGAGAATGCTCAAGTTTTGTGGAGCTCCTATCCTCTATTGGATCAATGCAACGATCGAGTGTTATGAAGAGGTTAATCTACCTGAGATCTCAGCGAAATGCTCAATTGTAGGACAACAAAAATTCTAATCGAAGGTAAGAAACAAAACAAGCTGAAAAATGATAATATAAAGTGATAAAATGTTTAAGAAATCATTAGTGAAATCGACGAATACGGAGTTCGAGATTTGATCCCTATCTTAACTCAATAAATGGCTCTTAATGTATTATGATTTTTGAATACCAGAACATACGTTGAGACTGTTTCGAAGTAATCCAAAACATTAATCTACAAACTTAGATATATTTTGTATTTTCGAGACACTTGCATTAAGAAGATTAAAATTTTTGTTGGAAGCTTAGTTTGCGTTAAGGTAAAAATGTATTTACATTGGAAGATAACCTTGATTGGTAAGATAATAGTAAACGAAAAGAAAATGAACATTTTAAAACATCTCTCTTATTAAAACATAAACATTTTATTAGACATAAATTTTAGTCATAGTCATATTATATAGAATATTATTAATGTTAATAAAAACACTAAAACTTAATTAAGATAATTATAGAAATTGTATTACTATTGTTAAACAACACAATAATTAATCTTCTGTCCAAATAATATAAAATATTAAATTCCATTTCTTTTGTAAATATTTTATTAAATTTTTAATTGACTAAAACACTCAAATATTTTATTGAAAAAAAACAAGTATAGCTATTTTTGCAGGTTTAGATACTACAAAATTACTTCAGTTAATAAGAAATCAAATAAAATTAATGGATCCAACACAAAGCTTGACCAGGTGGTGGTAAGTGTGCATGGTTTGCATAATGATTCTCTCGCTCTTTGTTCGTAGTGTTCTCGCAAGTTTTTGAACATTATTATCAATGTGAAACTTTTTTTCTTCCATTAACTTAAGTAAGAACTTTTTAATTAAATCTCAAAAGACATTCCTCCATTTTCTCTTAACACTAAATTAACATTTTATTCAACTCAAAAAGCTTATAAAATTGTGTTCCAACAATCTCTCACATGAATATGAATTATTCTAAACATAGCAAACTCGATAGATTTTGCAGATTCGTCAAACTATATTGACTAAACTTCAAAATAGACTAGACTAACAAAAATTTTCAGAGTATAAACGAAACCTAACTTTGTATGAGGTAGTAGCGTATTTCAGCCCTGAATCACTCATTATTAATATATATTAAGTTTACTTAGCTAGGAGATGAATATGATGTCTTGAACACCCAAATTTTTATGTAAACCAAGACAATATGTATAACCCAGTTTCACTTTTTCATAGAATTAAGTTCTCTATTGTGTTCATTTTAGCTGTGAACTTACATAATTTCTCATAATGGAACTCAGAGAGTATAACATGAACCTCATTCTTTTATAAATGACTCTATTTCACACTTACTAGGTGATTGCCGTTAGAACATACCATATACACATAAAGTATCATGTAATATTTTATATACATATATATGAAGGTTATAGTCTTAATCATTAACCCATTATTTCATGTTAATATTTACATGTAGTGTTGTTTGTCATATGGGATCTCAGTAATTCTCCATGCTTATATCAAACTCGCCTTGATTTAGTTGTCCTTTTGAACAAACATCTTGGGATCTCCATCACATTGATGGGGGTTTCCATCATAGATATTTTTTAGTCATAAGCAATAAACTAATTCCTTCGATTATTTAATACTTGAGCTCTTATAAACTGTTCGTAAACATGTTCCTAATGTTGTCAGTTAACTTGATATAATCCACAAATATTATATGGCTTGAGATTTACCATTGTAGAGTCATTTAATTTGTTGCTTGGTATGAGCATTTATCTTCTTACCAAAGAGAAAAAAGATTTCTCAAAATGGATACACTGACCAGATGCTTTCCCGTATTTCCTGATCTCTTTCATTACTTCCTCACATTCACGGGGCTCCGCCTTACAGAAGAAAAAGCTATCATCAACAAAGAGAAGGTGAGATATCGAGGGACATCCGCGTGTTACTCGCATCCCCGTTATCCTTCCTTGATTCTCAGCATGATTAAGAAGGCTAACGAGCGCTTCCATGCATAAGATAAAAATGAAAGGAGACAAAGGATCTCCTTCTTCCCGGGACAATGTTTCCCCTTGGTTGTCCATTTAAAAGTACTTTATACCGGACCGAACTTATACAACGCATAATCCACCTAATCCAGATTTCTGAAAATCTCATATTTTGCATTACAGCCTGGATAAAGGGCCATTCCATATGAGCATACACCTTACTCATGTCTGTCTTGATGGCCATCCTCTTAGTTCGTCCATTCTGTTTGGTTCGCAACGCATGAAACATCTCTTGTGCAATCATGATATTATCAGAGATTTGTCTTCCAACAACAAATGCTGATTGGGTTTAAGAGATTAAACCTGGTAAAACTTTTTTCTAATCTTTGGCATAAGACCTTAGATATTATATTGTAACTGACATTGCATAGACTAATAGGCCGAAACTTGGCCATTTTATTTGGTTTGTCCACCTTAGGGATAAGGCAAATATTTGTATCATTAAGCCTGTTTGCCATTGTTCCTTCAAAAAGGAATTGGTTAACCATAAGGGTTAGATCTTCCTTGACGATATCCCAAAATTTCTTGTAGAACATTGCTGTCATTCCATCTGGCCCAGTGGATTTCTCAGGATGCATCGCGAACACAGCTAGTTTTACCTCCCATTCCGTAACCGGAGCAGTAAGTTCCTCATTAGCTGTCCTAGTGATCTTTGTGGAAACCTCTGAGAGAGCCTCGTCAATATTGTCTGGATTAGACGTCGCAAAAAATTCTCTAAAGTAATTAGTAGCAATGGCTACTAGCCCATTGATAAGGACTTTTGTGAATCCTAGATCAAAGTAGTATAGATGAGTGTCAATCCAATCCTAAGTGACCATGATGCAATGAGAATACAAGTGTATGCTTAATCTAAGTGCAATCAATTTGGGTTTCAATAGTAACAAGTGACAAGATAAACAAAGCAATAACTAAAGCTTAATCCAAATGGTGACAAAGGAACTCATGGGTTAAGATATTGACTTTGGGTGATCAAGAGTCAAATCTAGAGTGCTAAGAAATTAATCAACAATCAATCAAGTTCTAAAGGTCTAGACACAATCTATTAAACTAGTTCTTTCTCAAGATAAGAGTTCATTTGCAATCAAAGACTAAACATCAATTCTCATTGGCATAATCTTATCAAACAATCATTAAGAGCAAGTCTATTAACCATCTAAGCAATCCTAGCATCAATTCTCATTGGCTAAGCAAGCAAAGAGCAATATAACCTTGGTTCAGACATTTCATCGAACACCTCTCGGGCATGAAATGTCTAATGATCTAGACTAGTGATATCAAGTCTAATCTAGCATTAAGAACAAGTTATAAGCTTAGAACAAGATGAATCTAACAACCTACACTCTAAAT
The DNA here is from genome assembly GCA_905132765.1 of Moricandia arvensis. Taxonomy (NCBI): domain Eukaryota; kingdom Viridiplantae; phylum Streptophyta; class Magnoliopsida; order Brassicales; family Brassicaceae; genus Moricandia; species Moricandia arvensis. The sequence goes on from CAJHQP010002607.1 coordinate 44,792, forward strand.
CATCACTTAATCACCCTAATCACCCTAACCCATAAGTTCTAAATAAGTTTACTCACTAATCTTCATGTTTAACCCTAGACCTATGGAAGATAGAAGGTTAATCATGATGGAATAAGCAAGATAAACTCAAAAGATTGATAAAGATTCAAACTTTTCTCCAAATGGTCTTTTTGATTCAAGAGAAAACAAGATATCCCCTCAAACTAGGTCTTAGAAGTATTAATATGAAGCTAAAACTCGAGTTGGTTCAACCACAAACCAGGATTAAACCAGAATAAACCGAAATCAAATTATTAAAAACAACTGGCCGCGCCCTTCTTTTGCCGCGGTGGTGCCCGTGGCAGTTCTTCTTTTGGCCGCGGCCTACGTATGCCGCGGCGTTGCCCGCGGAGAATCCCAGTCCATTTCGTCGACCAATGGCCGTGCCCTCTGTATGCCGCGGTCTTGTCCGCGGCGTTGCACTGCCCGATCTCGGCGTAAGATGGCCGCGACCAGCCTTCACCCGCGGATACATGCCCGCAGTGCTCGTCTTCTCGCCGCGGCCTCCGTATGCCGCGGCGTGCTCGCGGTGTTACACTGCCAGTACCCCATTTTCATCATTTTGAATGATTCATGACTCTTTTGGCTCCAAAACTTCAGTTGCACTTCTTCAAACCTGAAAATATGCAATGCAATGCAACCTATATGAACCTAAACACTAGTGCAAATGATCAATTTATACAAAAAATACAAGATTAAAACCATGAATTATGCAAGATATCAACTCCCCCAAACTTGTTCCTTCCTTGTCCACAAGTAAACTTTCAAGAACTCAAGGAGGAGAGGTTTGAATATGGGAGCTTAAAACCAATAGAAACTCTTCAAAGCCATCAATGTGACATCCTTACAAAATCATACCAAATATCAAGAGCATAACATCCTATCAAACTCTAGCTTCTCAAGGCCTATCTCAACTCCTTGACTCTCTACACTTATCATCAAGATTCCACAAGCAAGCCAATCAACCGACTCTCACATTCATTAGAAAATAATCAAAGTGCACTCTTGCAAATGGGCAATTGGTTATAATCATTTGGCTTGGTGAGAACAAGGCTTGAACTTGTGTTGAAGCGAGAGGTTTATCACATTTAATTTTTTTTTTGGTGGCTTACTCTCAAGAACTAGTAACTTGACATTATGCATAATATATCTAAGAAAGAGAACAGTTCATGCATACAATGCTAAATCCTCATTGTTCTACCCATTTCCTAGACACAAGAAGTTTCTACCTTTGATTCCCAATGCCAAACTCCCTTTTTCTCACCCAAAGACTCCAAGAACATTCAAGAACACTCTCACCTTTAGAACTCTTAATTTCTTTTGTTTACTAGGGATTCTTTCATTCTCTTCTTAGCTCTAGCTCTTTTCTTTCCCCACTCTTTTCAATTTCTTTTTTTTCTTAGGGGGTTTTCTTTCTTTTGACACTCTTTGAGCTAATATTTTTTTTTCTTTGAATCCCTATCTTATCTTTTCTTTAGACTTTTGAGTTCACTCTTTTAACTCACTTTTCTCTCAACCCTTCAAGATCAAACACTCAACAGTCCCTTCCCATCCTATGAGCTAGACGATCTTGAGATCCCAAAGCTAGCAAGTAATGAGGACCAACCATTGTCGTTCCCAATACTCTCAACATTATGCACATATCAAGCTTTCAGAAGAGATCTCACTCAACAAATTAGTAATGGCTTGAAAGGAAGGTAGGGTTAAGGGTGTGGAGAACCATCCAAAAGAAAGATGGACACTTGAGTTGCCAAAGATTGGTAGAAAGAATTAAGACTAACTCAAGTGTGTATGAGTTAACCATGATCAAGCACAACAAAAGCCCATAAGCAAGATAGATTAGGTTCATTAACTCAAGTAAGATTGGAGTTGGGTTCAAGGAGAAGCAAGCTTCATCAATCAAACAAGTTTCAAGAGGAGTTTTCAAGGCTCGAAGTGTACAAGTTCTTCAAAAAGATGCTCAAGCTACTTATCATGATTGAGAAGGGTGCCACATCGAGTTCTTTGCATGAGTTCTTTACAATCTTTGCTCCCAATGAATTAATGCAATCTATATGCTTCTAGACTCGATCCTAAAGATGCAAATGATGCAACTAGATGCTTGTTTTGTTGCTTTTGAATTTTTTAAAAAAAATTTTTTGATGCTTTTTAATGCGAATAACTATACACAATGCAAGACTAAAGTGTGAAATTTATCAAAATAAACATGATTAGATACTTGGTACTTCCCCCAAACTTAAATCACACAGTCTCTGTGTGACTAAGAGAAAGGGAGATACCGAAAATATGACAAAAGCAAAAGAGAAGCGGTATATACAAGGAAAGCTTGGAGTAGTACCTCAAGTGGAGATTGGAGTATGGTAGTGGGTGTCTAGAGTCGGTGAAAGGAACTGAAATGATTCATAGCGACTAGAGGAGGCTGATGCGGGATGTATACCGATAGGCTCAGGTGCTTCACCGCCTTTCTTCTCTCCTCTAGTGTTAAACTCAACATGAAAAACTCAACCACATTTATTAAACAGCCTGAAAATAAGGAACAATCAAGAGTATATACAAGGAGAACATGGGACTTCCTCCCAAGTGAGCTTGTTTTAAGTCTCTAGCTTGACTACCTTTTCAATTGGCTAATGAGAAGGATGATCCTTCCCATGAGTAGCCATAGTGGCTCTACTCACCTCCTTCTTTTGAGCATTTTCCAAATGCTCATCAAGACCTTCTTGCTCACGAACAACCACTTCATCCTTCATCTTCTCAATGGGAGGTTCTCCACAAGTGATGGTTCCACAATACTCAACATTCATTGTTGGAGACTTGATTGGGTAAGAGATAGCTTTGTTGACATTGTGGAGAATCACCCTCTTGTTAGGAAAATCAATGCAAGCACCAACAGTAGCAAGGAAAGGTGTGCCTAATATCAATGGTACTCTCCTCTTGGTCATCATATCCAAAACGGTGAGGTCTATTGGAATGATGCATGTTCCAATCTTCAAAGGAAAGTCCTTGATGAGACCAATTGGGGTTGTAGAAGAAGAATCCCCAAACATAAGTGAAGAAGTGGTAGTCTCCATGTTCTTAATCCCCAAGCTCTTCAGCATCTCCAATGAGATCACATTCACACTTGCACCAGAATCAACAAGAGCATCATCAAGTGTGAATTCACCAAGAGAGCATGGCAATGTGAACTTCCCTTGGTCTTGAAGCTTAGTAAGTGACTTTGGTGAGATTTGTGGATTAAGGCTTGCTGTGACGATGTCTAGAAGCTCTCATACTTCTTGTTTGTGAGCTAGAATGTCCTTGATCATCATCATTTGGACATGAGCATCACGCATATTTGAGATCTCTGGAAGCTTGACTCCTATCTCACACATATCTTTTCTGAACTTGGAAATCACTTTCTTTTGAGCTTTAGTGAGGAACCTTTGTGGAAATGGAAGCTTATCATAAGGGGATTGCTCAACCTTATGAGTTTCTTCTAGCTCAACCTCTTTCAACTGCTGGACAGCTTCCCTATTAACCGGTTTCTCATCCTTGTGGTTAGGTGGTTGCACAACATTTTCCTCAACCTTGTCTACAACTTGTATCTCAATTCTCTGTATAACCTTGTGTTGAACCCTCTCCACAATCTGCGCTTCAGCCTTGGCGACAATCTGTTTTCCAGCATGTTCAACCTCAGTTCCATACAAGAGTCTTTCAATCTCATCCACCTCTTTCTCATGATCACTCAATACAATCTTAGAAACATCATTAGAGAAGATGGCATTGCAATACTCTTTGGGGTTCTGCTCTGATTTCCCTGGTAAATATCCCATTGGGCGCTTGGAGCTTGAACTCATGGAGGCCAACTGATTCTCTAATGCCTTGAACTTATTGTTGAGCTCATTGTAGCTCCCATCAATCTTTGTGTGGATGTTCTTCAGCTCATCTCCAATAGTTTTCTCATTTCTTGCTTGAGATTCTAGGAGATGTTTAAACATAGATTCCACACTTGTATCTCTAGGCTGAGGTTGTGAAGAGCTTTCTTGAGCATGAGTAGACTGATTTTCTTTAGAGGGGAAACCTGGAGGATATGGTTGCTTGGGTGGGTATCCACTTTGCTGGTTGTTATAGGAGGGTTTTTGTTGGTAGTTGCTTGGGTATTGGGGTTTGTTTTGGTATGGGTTTTGGTAGTGAAAGTTGGGCTCCTTCTTGTACCATTGACCATTAGCATTAATGAAGCACAACTCTTGTTGTCCTTCCAAACCCTCAACCTCATTAACCTTCAAAGCTTCTTCTTGACCCTGCTTGCCAACAAAGTTCACCTTCTCTTGGTTTGCTTTATCTAAGAGGAGCATGTCTAACTTGTCCTGAAGAGACTTCAGCTCCTTCCTTGTGTGGGAGTCCTCACCACCTCCACCTCGGTTTTGCCTATCACATTCATAATTGTACACTGAGTCACTTTGTGCCATGTTCTCAACAAGCTCCATTCCATCTTGAGCTGTTCTTCCTAAGAAGAAACCATTGCTTGTTGTGTCTAACATGCTTCGATACTTAGGCAGAACTCCTTTGTAAAAAGTGCTTAGTATACTCTCATTATTGAAACCATGGCGAGGACATTGTGTTAAGTAACCCTTGAACATTTCCCATGCTTCAGGAAAACTCTCTAGGTTCTTTTGTTGAAATCCAGAAATCTCATTTCTCAGCTTGGCAGTTCTTGATATGGAGAAAAACTTGTTGAGGAAGACCCGTTTGCATTCTTCTCAAGTGTTAATGGACCCCTGAGGTAAACTCTTCTCCCAAAGGTGGGCTTTGTCTCCCAAAGAGAAGGGAAACAATCTTAGTTTGAAAGCGTCTTCAGAGATACCATAGATCTTAGTTGTTCCACATAGCTTGTCAAAGTTATCCAAGTGGTCAAGGGGATCCTCCAAAGCGAGACCATGGTACTTGTTAGCTTGGATCATGTTGATCAAACTTGACGTGATCTCAAAGTTGTTGTTCTCCACTTCTGGTGCTCTGACACCTGCCGTATTTCCATGGATGTTAGGCTGGTCATATGTTTCAATCACCCTAGCTTGGCGTTGAGGATGTTGTGGCTGAGGGTTTGCAACCCCTTGGCCTTGTCCCGCGTGAACTCCTGCTGGAGGAACTCCGTTAGGGTTTTGTCCATTGTTGTCAGCTCCATGGACATTCTGATCATGCTGGTGTCCATCCATTTCTAATCCCAATTGGTAGAAAGGGATCAGTTGCTCTTGTCTTCTTTTTCTTGATAATTCTCTCTTTAAAGCTCTGATGTTGTCTACTCGGGGAACAAGATCTGTTGGTCCTCTACTCCTCAAGTTCATACACCTGATGATGCAAAGAGGAATGAAGAAAGAGTGTCAGTAATCAAATAAAAGAAAACAAGACTTAGTCTCAAGCAATGACTAAAGCTCACTGTCAAAATCAACTTAGAACTGACAACGGCGCCAAATTTGATAAGGACTTTTGTGAATCCTAAAATCAAAGTAGTATAGATGAGTGTCAATCCAATCCTAAGTGACCATGATGCAATGAGAATACAAGTGTATGCTTAATCTAAGTGCAATCAATTTGGGTTTCAATAGTAACAAGTGACAAGATAAACAAAGCAATAACTAAAGCTTAATCCAAATGGTGACAAAGGAACTCATGGGTTAAGATATTGACTTTGAGTGATCAAGAGTCAAATCTAGAGTGCTAAGAAATTAATCAACAATCAATCAAGTTCTAAAAGTCTAGACACAATCTATTAAACTAGTTCTTTCTCAAGATAAGAGTTCATTTGCAATCAAAGACTAAACATCAATTCTCATTGGCATAATCTTATCAAAGAGCAAGTTTATTAACCATCTAAGCAATCCTAGCATCAATTCTCATTGGCTAAGCAAGCAAAGAGCAATATAACCTTGGTTCAGACATTTCATCGAACACCTCTCGGGCATGAAATGTCTAATGATCTAGACTAGTGATATCAAGTCTAATATAGCATTAAGAACAAGTTATAAGCTTAGAACAAGATGAATCTAACAACCTACACTCTAAATCATCACTTAATCACCCTAACCCATAAGTTCTAAAGAAGTTTACTCACTAATCTTCATGTTTAACCCTAGACCTATGGAAGATAGAAGGTTAATCATGATGGAATAAGCAAGATAAACTCAAAAGATTAATAAAGATTCAAACTTTTCTCCAAATGGTCTTTTTGATTCAAGAGAAAACAAGATATCCCCCTCAAACGAGGTCTTAGAAGTATTAATATGAAGCTAAAACTCGAGTTGGTTCAACCACAAATCAGGATTAAACCAGAATAAACCGAAATCAAATTATTAAAAACAACTGGCCGCACCCTTCTTTTGCCGCGGTGGTGCCCGTGGCAGTTCTTCTTTTGGCCGCGGCCTACGTATGCCGCGGCATTGCCCGCGGCGAATCCCTTCCATTTCGTCGACCAATGGCCGTGCCCTCTGTATGCCGCAGCCTTGTCTGCGGCGTTGCACTGCCCGATCTCGGTGTAAGATGGCCGCGACCAGCCTTCACCTGCGGCTACATGCCTGCGGTGCTCGTCTTCTCACCGCGGCCTCCGTATGCCGTGGTGTTACACTGCCATTACCCCATTTTTCATCATTTTGAATGATTCATGACTCTTTTGGCTCCAAAACTTCAGTTGCACTTCTTCAAACCTGAAAATATGCAAATGCAATGCAATGCAACCTATATGAACCTAAACACTAGTGCAAATGATCAATTTATACACAAAATACAAGATTAAAACCTTGAATTATGCAAGATATCACCCATCTTCATCTTCCACTGCAATTCCATTTGGATCAAGGAGTTGGGTGATTTTGTTCCTTGCTCTCCGTTGCTTTGTTACCGAATGAATAAACTGTGTATTTCGATCGCCTTCTTTAAGCCAGAATGTTCTACTCTTTTTTTTTTCCAAAACATTTCGTCCGCCTTAAGAGCGTCAGATAATTCTTTCAGCGCATCCGCTATTTCCTCAGTTGTAGCATCATCATTCAAATACAACCCCTCCACTCTTTCCTTTAGATCCTCCACTTGTTTTCCAGAATTTAAATCATTATGCCTTCTCCATAAACTTAGGGTCGACAGCTTGAGATGTGGTCCATAATATTTGCATTAGGGGGAAGATATGGTGATTTCCACCCATCCAAAATAACTTGTCGTACTTCCTCTTTATCAATCCATCTTTTATCGAACTTGAAGGATTTCGTTTTTCTTACTGGCTTTGAGAGGATATTTGCAAGAACCAGACGATGATCCGATCCCCACAGCCGCATATAGTTTATCACTGAATGTGGAAATTTTTCATGCCAATCTTCGTTACCTACAACCATGTCCAAACGACATCGAACTGTAGTTTTTCCAGTTCTTTTTCCAACCCATGATAAGATATTCTCTGAACATGGAAATTCCAGCATTCCGCAGTCGTTAAGCATTTGCTTGAAAGGCAAGAATGAGCTATCCAATTTGGTCGTTCTCCCACTTTTTTATGTTGGCTTGTTATTTCATTAAAGTCACATATCATAAACCAAAGTCATATTCTTGTTGTTGAGAAACGCGTAAGACGTTCCCATACTTGTTCCCTTAGTTCTAATACAGGATCACTATACACAAACGTAGTATAGAATTTTATTCCATCAATGATTGTCTCAACGTCAATTATTTTGTTATTTGAAAACAAAACATTAATTTGAAATTCTAATAAAAATAAAGCTAAACCACCGCTAAGGCCAAGAGGCTCTACGGTAAACAAACGATCAAATCCTAAGTCGGTCTGAATGTTTGCAACAATGACCTATTATTCTTCGTCTCATAAAGGAACACAAGTTCTGGGAGATGCTTCTGACACATCTCCTTAAGGCGTCGAACTGTGAGGTTGTTCCCAATCCCTCTACAGTTCCAACTGATTGTCTTCATGGTTCCATATCTGATGAGTTTTTAGGCCTCATCACTTCCTCTTTTTTTTCCTGCCTATCCCTCGTCATCTTTGCACTGTATCGCCCAGACCTACATGCTCCACCAGTCGAATTTGATTCCAGAGACTTGGACCGTTTTCTTGGAGATCCCCGACGAAGGAACTCTAACTTCTTGCTCGGAAAGCTTAATGGAGCACTCTTTTTGGTGCCAGCTTTCACTGATCTTGCTGCCTTCTTTCCTGATTTTGATCTCCTTTCCACAACATGTAATGGTGATGGCCATTTTGTTTCAAATTCCAAGAGCTCCTCTCCTAATAGGCCATCCTCACTTGGCACAAAGCCCTCCAAGCCATCATCTTGCTCAGCCATCTCCACGTCATCCAATGCCCCAATAATCTGGTCATCCTTAGTCTCAGGCACAAGAGAGGGTGAAAAGGAAAGTGCTCGAGCTGCTCCTTTAGTACGAGTAGTTACAAAGGATTCTCCCTTGCAGATGGGGTCACAATCTTACTCCCTATCATCCTCCTTTTTCGAACATCCCCACTCTTTTGTTGTTCAGCATCCGGAGATTCAGGAAGAGTTGTTATTTGTTCATAAGGAACAATATCAAGTGATGCAACGCAATTTCCCACATGGGAGGCCCCAGAGCCCCTCTCCCAACCATAATCCGGTAGAGCTGGACGCCTTCTAGCATCCTCATTTTCCACGCTGGTTGGTGATTTGGATCTCCATCTCTGCTCTGGTTTGCGATGATATGGCTCATATCGACCTCCTCCATTTCTGTTATTTTTATAATAATCCTATCGATTCCTGGAAACTCTGTCAGTGCAGACCTCCTATCGTGTATCATAGCTACCCCTAGGGAAAACTCGAGACTCATATGGACACTTTCCCATATGATCCTGATCATACCTCCGTCGCCACGATGGTCGAGACGCTTGATGATTCTCAAATTCCTCATTTGATAAAGAATGCTGAGTATGACGAAGCAATGGATCCTGAACTCTGAAGAACACATCCGGGCGCTCACTCGGCTGCTGAAGCCTAGTATGGATACTGGTAGTAGGGCAGTATCCTTTCTCATGGGAGAGTAACTCACATATAGTGCAGTGCTTGCACATCATGTCGTACTTAATCTCAATATTAACTTCATCCCCTTGTGGAGATTAGACTTTCCTTGAGAACTTTAATGGTCTACGTGAGTCTATCTCGATGAGCATACAACCCTCAGATAGCTCCAAAGTATCAACATGTCCAATTCTCCCACCAATATTTCTCAAGGTTTTATTTGTACATAAGTGTAAGGGAAAACCAACTAGTTGAACACAGAATGGGATTATCCAAGGATAGTCATCGTGAACTATCGGTTCCCAACAGACCAGCACGTACAGAAGTTGAAATGGAAAGGACCCTGTTGAAGAACATAGTTGAGATCCTCCTCAGATCTGAAGTTAAAAAAAAACTTTCCATTTCCTAGATCGTTTGCTGTAATCATATCTTCTAAACCCCATTCCGAAGGCATTGTTTGAAGAAGTTTTTCCACTTTTTCTTTTTTTTCGGATTTAAGATCTTGCCAATTAGAGATAGCATGTATTCCTTAATGACAAAAGCATCATCATGATCGTGAGCTTTATAGGTTCATCATCATCTTCATAGATTCCTTTCCCTTTGGTCCCTGGTAGGTGACCAAACTGCATACGTGATGAAGAACCCATATGAGGGACTCACCAATGGTCACAGCCTTAATTAAACCAATTCAGTATAAACCGAAACTGAGTATGGTTTAACCAAAATGATGTTTATCATAAACATGAGTTAATGGTCAAAGGACTTTTTGATGATGAGTAAAACTTATGATGGTTAAACGTTAAGTGATGATTCGAGAAGAAACGATGGGCTAAATTGGACCGGTGAAACGACGACGTTGGGAATGTTGCTTTCGTCAGTTCAACACAAGGAACCCTCTATCGCCGCCACATTATATCAATACAGCTGAGGTCAACACTTACTAACTGACAGAGACAATGGTAATTTCGTGTATCAAAGCCCGGATCAAGCGACAAAGATCACTCGACGTAAGCGATGATTCAGAGGACGGATCAAGCGATAAAAGTTGACGATGAGATAGTCTAGATGATATCGCATCAAAGGACGTCGATATCTCCTGAGGTTTCATAATTTGATTGACAGAAACAGACAAGTGAGATGGCGATGATTAGATGGACGAAGAAGCAGAGTTGTTGATACGTCCTAGGATTGGACATGATCACTCAAACGATCTGAAGGATATGAACTCACCTAAAAGGGAGAACTGATGGATCGAAGGATGACACAAGAGGTGCGGAAAGATCTCTTGATACTACCAGAGTTTTGATGTTGCTTGATGTGACGAACAAGTCCAACGATCGAATGTTTGTTTACTCGGAGATAACCTCACCAAGAAACGGAAATGTTCTAAACAAAGAACAAAGAGAATGAACTCAAATATAAGAAGACAATTGATTTATTTGTTGCTGTAGAATGATTACATATTTATAGTAGCAAAGGCATATGAAAAGACTTAAAATTTTGTGGAAAAACACACAGAAAAATGCAAACAAAGACTTGACGAAATTATTGTTTTGACTGAAACTTGGACTACCTCTTGATATAGCCACAACCAGGACTTTGAAAAGTGAAGAATATGCTCCTGATATGGGCCAAGGCATGTCCCTTTGAGGCCTGGTCGAAATCCATCTTTTCTCTTAGCCAATATTTTATCGGTTTCTCCATTTGGCCCAAACAAGTCCGTTTTTTGAATATTTTCGAAAACCATCATGCCCAATGCTTTCTTGGACATTTTAATCATGAATAATCTCCTTTAGAATGATTGAATTGGTCATTTGTCCATCATAAATAAGGTTAGCCATTTTCAGTTTCTCGGGTGGTCGTACCAGCTCGAAAGATCGAACTAGCTCGCTCAGCTCGTCCAAATGAGTGTAAATCCAGATCAGCTAGTCTAGGATAGTGTAATTCCAGCTCACTTGAGTATTCAGATCATCTAAGATAGTGTCAATTAGCTCATCATCTCCAAGGCAGTGTCGGTCTATCTCACCTGAATGCGCACATGTCTGAATTCACGAGAACTAAAGATCACATGGTTTGTAAATGACATAACTCTCACATCTGAACTCTGTTTGATCTGATTATTATTCAAGGAAATCCATAATTGAGTTGAGAACATTCTCCAAGTGATTTCATGCGTAGAAGCCTCGTAGTTGGGAAAATATAAGTAAAAAAATGAATATATATTTTTACTACTTTCCATGATCAAGCCATGCATGTCTGTTTTGCGCGGTGTGCTATCCAATGACGCATCATTCCCTCCCTCTTGAAAAAGATTTGACCTCAAATCCAGTTTACCTGTTTCAAAAGGAAATGAATTAGGCAAAAGGAATCTAAAGAACATGTAAAATTTAGTGAATGGAAATTTTGGAAAGAAACTTCCTTGTAGTATTGATTCTATTTTTTTTTTGCGTACATGCGTCTCCAAATCTCAGACTGATAAGCACGGTAAATGCTTTCACTTTTCTGAGGCTGAACTTGTTTATCTTGGATACTCAAAACAAACATTAAAATATCAAGATTATATGTGCAAGACATATGCTTGTTCAAATCAGATATCAAAGTATCTTTCCCAAGAACATGTAGAACACATTTCAGCCTTTCAAAATGCACATCAAAGTAAACATTACAGACCAGAATGGTATCAAGGCATGAAATAGTATTGAGCATCTTCAAAACCTGTCTATCCTTCTCAAAACCAGAACACAAAAGAGTAAGTTCAGATTGAGGAACACTTAACAAAAGCTCAATATGTTTTTCAAAGAATGTGTTGTAACCCAAAATAACATCAAAGCTCACAACATTACAATTATCAAGCAACGGTATCAACACATGCCAAGGTCTATCAGTTTCAACACACAAAATATCAAGCTTCAAAACAGATTCACAAAAATCAGATTTAACTCTAGGTGATTTTTGTGCCAGCAAAGTCTTAACCATAAATTCGTCCAAGGCAAAGGTGGATGCAAACAAATTACCATTGATATGTCTATAAGAACTCATAATAAAGTCAGTTTCTTTGAAGACAATGAATCAAACGATTTTCTAGCACAGAAAACCGGTTGTTGCAAATCAATCTTTAATGACTTTTCATGATGATCAAAACCTTTGCTATGTTTCAAAAACTGATCAAACTCAAAACAAGATTAGAATTGATATCATTGCCAAATTGAAAACGTTTTTGATCAGAAAGTTTATGAGGTTCAAACATCTTAAAAAGTTAATCATGTTTTCAAAAATTGAGTTCGAAACACAAAATTCTTTTACTTTGTCAAAACCAAAACATTTCACATCTTGAGAACTGATCTTAACAAACATTTCGGGAAGAGAATTAATCAAATCAAGTTTCTCACAGTGCTCTTGAATGTTTGTGGACAAAGGCGTAAGAGTTATGCCTGGATCAAAGCAAAGATGATTCTCCATATTGATGGATGTTAGGATTGATGCTTCCTCATCAAAGATTGGACCAAGTTCGTTTTCCTCATCAAATATAGGACCTATATCATTGTTCACATGTATCCTAGTGCCAAGAAGCGGTCCTGGATGTGGGTAGTCGAATGACTCTTCCTCAAAATCCTATGAAACTAGAACAAGACTACTCGGATACTCCGGTTCAAAACAGGTTAGTCCCTTAGTCTCTTCATCATCAAACATAAGATCAGATTTTTGAGAAGGAAGGTCACATTCATCCTCACAAATGATCAAACTTTCCTAAAGCTCTTCATTATATTTATCAAAAATGGGTAAAGAATCTGAAAAATCTTTTAGCTTTTCAAAGTTGTTTTCAGGTTTACCTTTGGGTTCTTCGCTGATGAATATTGATGGTTCAGCTACAGGTGGAACTGTGTTTTTGCTCTTCGTGTGGCTCTTGCTGACTTCCTTAAGGGCTTTCATCATCTCTTTCCCAAAGTTTTCACAGATCTCTTGGACATCAAACTGACGAAAAAGCCTCCTTTGATCAGCTTCATCTCTAGACGTTTAGAACTGCTCCTTGCACCTCCTATTTGGCATCTTATGTGTTCTTCCTTAGGTTGGCCTTTCCTGCACAAAAACAAACTCATCAAAATTATTCAACAAATTTTGGGATGAAGATTTAGAGATACCTTGTTGTTGAGATTTGTCGTTGTTACTCCTCCTTTCAAGTCCAAACATCTTAACCTGAAATTTCTCAACACAAAAGGTTAACAAATAAAAATAATCGCCACACTCTCAAGTGTCTAATCTCCCCCACTCAAATGTTTCACTTGGAATTTAGATGGTCACTCAAGAGTTTCTTCTCAAAGTTCTAAGAAAGACAATCCAAGTTTCCCAATGGGTTTTCCAAGCAAACAAACAATGAAATGGGATAGGAAGATAATAAATTTGGGTTTTGGAATCCGCTTTAACCTCCTCAAAGGCCGGATTTCTCCTCGGCCAGCAGGCTTTCTCTTCCACCACCAAACCACAATTAAACTTTTCAATTTTTTTTCTCTTTTTTTCTCTCTTTTCTTTTGATCTTTTTTTATATATAGTGGATGGTAATGAGGGGCCCAAATTCAAGATAGAAAGAAGAAGAATTGTTTGAAGAAATTAAATGCAAGATGAGAAGAATGAATAGATGATACCGATTGAGTGGCTCTGATACTACTTGATACGTCCTAGGATTGGACATGATCACTCAAACGGTCTGAAGGATATGAACTCGCCTAGAATGGAGAACTGATGGATCAAAGGGTGACACAAGAGGTGCGGAAATATCTCTTGATACTACCAGAGTTTCGATGTTGCTTGATGTGACGCACAAGTCCAACGATCGAAGGTTTGTTTACTCGGAGATAACCTCACCAAGAAACAAAAATGTTCTAAACAAAGAACAAAGATAATGAACTCAAGTATAAGAAGAAAATTGATTTATTTGTTGCTGTAGAATGATTACATATTTATAGTAGTAAAGGCATATGAAAAGACTTAAAATTTTGTGGAAAACACACATAGAAAAATGCAAACAAAGACTTGACGAAATTATTGTTTTGACTGAAACTTGGACTACCTCTTGATATAGCCACAACCAGGACTTTGAAAAGTGAAGAATATGCTCCTGATATGGGCCAAGGCATGTCCCTTTGAGGCCTGGTCGAAATCCATCTTTTCTCTTAGCCAATATTTTATCGGTTTCTCCATTTGGCCCAAACAAGTCCGTTTTTTGAATATTTTCGAAAACCATCAAGCCCAATGCTTTTTTTGGACATTTGAATCATGAATAATCTCATTTGGCATGATTGAATTGGTCATGGGTCCAGCATAAATAAGGTTAGTCATTTCAGTTTCTCGGGTGATCGGACCAGCTCGAAAGATCGAACTAGCTCGCTTAGCTCGTCCAAATGAGTGTCAATCCAGCTCAGCTCGTCTAGGATAGTGTAAGTCCAGATCACTTGAGTATTCAGCTCATCTAAGATAGTGTCAATTAGCTCATCCAGCTCCAAGACAGTGTCGGTTCAGCTCACCTGAATGCCACATGTCTGAATTCGCGAGAACTAAAGATCACCTGGTTTGTAAATGACATAACTCTCACATCTAAACTTCGTTTGATCCGATTCTTCTTCAAGGAGATCCATAATTGAGTTGAGAGCATTCTCTAAGTGATTTCATGCGTAGAAACCTCGTGGTTTGGAAAATATAAGTAAAAAATGAACATATATCTTTACTGCTTCCCATGATCAAGCCATGCATGTCTGTTTTGCGCGGTGTACTATCCAAGGGCGCATTAGTCGTGGAGCAGAGATTGGATCAAACGACGATGATCGCTTGACGTTACGGTGATGAAACAAAGTGACGGCGGTGATGAGCAACGGACGATGATCCCGCCTCAAAGGACGTCGAGATCTTCCGGTGGCTTCACAGCTCAAGGGAACACGTGAAGGTATTGGTCGCCGTCGCCTGTAGAGAGATTAGGGTTTTGGAGAATGTAGATACATAAACTATTTAATAATGTATATAATTAGTATATAATATAAAACAAAATAATATTCAATAGAAATAATAATCTAATACTAATATCATAATATTTATGTATAAGTTAAAATAAATATTTGCATGAATATGCAGGTCAAAATATAGTCTACTTTTATAATAGAGATCTTCTTTCTAAGAAACAAAAATAAAGATGGGTTAGACATCGCCTAAGAATTTCTCCCCCTTCTTACCTTTTGTTACAAGTTTGTGGACAAAACCCCTAAAACCAATCTTTGGAGGCAAACCTGGCCGATGTTCTTTACAGAACACAATGATTTTCTCTTTTTCCCATTAAACCCTTACAAGACATTGTTTTATAAATTTGCAAACCAAATCAAGCGAGTATAAACAAACGGTTTTGTAAGGAAGACGAACATATTGTGTGAATCTAAACAAAGACGTTTAAGAGCTTGGTGCTCACCTCAAAATCAACTCTTTTGCTTCAACAATATCATTTGATTCTTTAATCACAGATTAAGAACTACAAGTTTTGTTGATTCTATATATATATAGATATATTATTACGCAGTGTATAAATGCATCATAAGAAAACAAAACGGCAGAATCTTTTGTATTAGATGACTACAACTTCTTAAAGGCTCATTAGGCTCAAAGCTAAACTCTCTTAGGATTAGAATTACATAAAATCAAGAAAAAGTAAAACAGAGCCATTTCTTGACTGCTGGTTTATCACCGTTTTGTTTCCTCTGAGAATTCGTCTTGGTTGAACTCCGTCCTGTCTTTTTATCTTCACCGGCTTTGCTGAATATCACCGTGTATCCATCCGCCGTCGCCGGATCATTCACATCCCATTCCCCAAATTTTGGCAACGGCCTGCCAGCGTCGTTGGATGCCATTTTGGACCAAAAAAGTTATTATCTCTCAGAAAAATGCAAAACCTTTTTTTTTTCTTCGATGAGTTGATGATTTTGTTTAGAGGGTCTAACCCACAATGCAGTTTTATAATGGAGAAACTAAATAAAAAGAAGAAAGGAGATTTTAAAAACAGATAATTAGGATTGTCTTTGGAATCTTCCTACGAACTGGACTCGTTTCTGACACGGTAAAGGATTCTATTACCTTCTTCTCTTAATGTCTAAATAAGATTAAAATCTTTCCGAGGCACACAACCGTTGGCTTTTCCGCGTTAGAAATCTAATTATAGCATCGCCATATCCATGGGTGATTTGTTTCTTCATTTTCACTCCGTGATTTATATTTCTCTGATCTTTCTTTTTCCATACACCACAGACTAAGCAAGCTTTTATTTTTCTTTTGTAACTTTGATCCCAAGTGTAACACCCGCCACCTTCATCAACAACCGAAGACAGCACACACCGTTAGAAACATGTGACTGCGCCACCGTCAAAAGTCCAAATCTTACTTCCAACCATGACACAACTCAGTTCCAAACTAACATTTTCTTTATTCCAGAACCAAAGCCTTATAGTTACTTGTCTTTAAAATGAAAACACTAATAAAGAAAATAAGGTCTAATGTATCTTAAATCCATAATGCGATAAATAAACCCGGTTTTCCAAAAGGTGGCACCACGCGAACTCCTATTCCTACACTTTTTCGTACATACTTGTAAAAAGAGGAGTGGGTATTGAATTACACAATGAGGATAAATTTAAGACACCTACACACTTATCTCAACTTAGACTTCTAGGACCTAGCGCTCACTCACAGAGGTACCATCTCCATCGCGACATTCCTGCATGGGCGCCCGACCAGGGCTACGATCTTGCAGCTCCTTCATGAATACCATGCCCATAACGTGTAGGCTCTCTTTGCCCCTCTGCCCACAATGCAGTTCACCTATGCCAAGAATCGACGTGACTCGATCTTATCCAGCGCCGCTAACCTAAGTCCACCTTACCGTCGTAGCACATCTCGTCATCACTTTCATTCTAATTACAAATCTCATTATCTCATTCATTCTCAAAACACAACGAGTTTAACCTCTAACAACCTATCAACAACTAGGTACTTTCCATCACATCAACACAATCAATAACTAGATCTAACAGTTCGTCACTTTACTACAATCAACAATCAAGCCTAGAGACTATTAACCCTAGACTAACGCTAGTGGTATTAGAAAGTGTGAGAATAGTTCACAACCGGGTCCACACTTGCTTTACTCACCGACACATGTCCAAATCTAGAAGAAGAAGGAGAACACAACCACACAACACATATATTCACTCTCACACTGAACATAATATGGGGAGAAGGGATTAGGAATCAAATCTATCACACCCAATGATAAATAGCTGAGAAGAAGAAGAAGAAGAAGAAGAAGAAGAAGAAGAAGAAGAAGAAGAAGAAGAAGAAGAAGAAGAAGAAGAAGAAGAAGAAGAAGAAGAAGAAGAAGAAGAAGAAGAAGAAGAAGAAGAAGAAGAAAGAAGAAGAAGAAAGAAGAAGAAGAAGAAGAAGAAGAAGAAGAAGAAGAAGAAGAAGAAGAAAGAAGAAGAAGAAGAAGAAGAAGAAGAAGAAGAAGAAGAAGAAGAAGAAGAAGAAGAAGAAGAAGAAGAAGAAGAAGAAGAAGAAGAAGAAGAAGAAGAAGAAGAAGAAGAAGAAGAAGAAGAAGAAAGAAGAAGAAGAAGAAGAAGAAGAAGAAGAAGAAGAAGAAGAA
>CAJHQP010002607.1:65000-82399 GCA_905132765.1 Moricandia arvensis
AGAAGAAGAAGAAGAAGAAGAAGAAGAAGAAGAAGAAGAAGAAGAAGAAGAAGAAGAAGAAGAAGAAGAAGAAGAAGAAGAAGAAGAAGAAGAAGAAGAAGAAGAAGAAGAAGAAGAGAAGAAGAAGAAGAAGAAGAGAAGAAGAAGAAGAAGAAGAAGAAGAAGAAGAAGAAGAAGAAGAAGAAGAAAGAAAGAAGAAGAAGAAGAAGAAGAAGAAGAAGAAGAAGAAGAAGAAGAAGAAGAAGAAGAAGAAGAAGAAGAAGAAGAAGAAGAAGAAGAAAGAAGAAGAAGAAGAAGAAGAAGAAGAAGAAGAAGAAGAAGAAGAAGAAGAAGAAGAAGAAGAAGAAGAAGAAGAAGAAGAAGAAGAAGAAGAAGAAGAAGAAGAAAAGAAGAAGAAGAAGAAGAAGAAGAAGAAGAAGAAGAAGAAGAAGAAGAAGAAGAAGAAGAAGAAGAAGAAGAAGAAGAAGAAGAAGAAGAAGAAGAAGAAGAAGAAGAAGAAGAAGAAGAAGAAGAAGAAGAAGAAGAAGAAGAAGAAGAAGAAGAAGAAGAAGAAGAAGAAGAAGAAGAAGAAGAAGAAGAAGAAGAAGAAGAAGAAGAAGAAGAAGAAGAAGAAGAAGAAGAAGAAGAAGAAGAAGAAGAAGAGAAGAAGAAGAAGAAGAAAGAAGAAGAAGAAGAAGAAGAAGAAGAAGAAGAAGAAGAAGAAGAAGAAGAAGAAGAAGAAGAAGAAGAAGAAGAAGAAGAAGAAGAAGAAGAAGAAGAAGAAGAAGAAGAAGAAGAAGAAGAAGAAGAAGAAGAAGAAGAAGAAGAAGAAGAAGAAGAAGAAGAAGAAGAAGAAGAAGAAGAAGAAGAAGAAGAAGAAGAAGAAGAAGAAGAAGAAGAAGAAGAGAAGAAGAAGAAGAAGAAGAAGAAGAAGAAGAAGAAGAAGAGAAGAAGAAGAAGAAGAAGAAGAAGAAGAAGAAGAAGAAGAAGAAGAAGAAGAAGAAGAAGAAGAAGAAGAAGAAGAAGAAGAAGAAGAAGAAGAGAAGAAGAAGAAGAAGAAGAGAAGAAGAAAGAAGAAGAAGAAGAAGAAGAAGAAGAAGAAGAAGAAGAAGAAGAAGAAGAAGAAGAAGAAGAAGAAGAAGAAGAAAGAAAAGAAAGAAAAGAAAGAAGAAGAAGAAGAAGAAGAAAAGAAGAAGAAGAAGAAGAAGAGAAGAAGAAGAAGAAGAAGAAAGAAGAAGAAGAAGAAGAAGAAGAAGAAGAAGAAAGAAGAAGAAGAAGAAGAAGAAGAAGAAGAAGAAGAAGAAGAGAATGTATATTGGAGACTTATCGTACAGAACTGATAAACAACAAAGAACAAGACCAAAGGAAGAAACAAACAACGACAGTGGCGGAGATTCTCTGGCGGTAGTGGTGGTTGTCAAAGGTGGTGGCCGGAAGATACGGTTTGGGTCTGAAGGTTCGACGGATTAGGATCTCTTCTGATCTTCGCTAGGTTTTCTCCAATGGGAGAAAGGAGAAAGAGAAGCTCTCCTATTTATAAGAAAAGGGGAGGGGACCCTATGTTTAACCTGATGGATCGTAAGACTAACATGTTTTCACTTTAAAACTAAAAATAAATTCGAACTTGGGTTTGGGGTGTTACAATTCTTGCCCACTAACATCGAACTCACCTCTAAATTCTGCATCTCGAAACTTCAACCAAAAACACCCAAAATCTAGATTGTTTCGTTGATTCCCATAATCAGCACTTTGAAAGCCATTGGTTCCATAACCAACTAGGTTCATTGATCCTTACTGAGATCCAAACGTCTTCTTAGATAACATCCCTTTCACATTAAATCAATAATTCAACATGCATATTGACCACTGATACGTTACGACACACATCTACTTGATAGTTTTATGAAAAATCAACTCATATCCTCTAAAAACTTTGCATTAACTGACACACAAAACCCACTGTGAAATAAGACATCGGTTGTGGCATTCCAACATACACGCCACCACATCAATCCTCTCAAAATCACAAATCGATCTCATGTACCAAATCTTTAGTTTCCTTGACTCACAATTCAGGCAATTTCTCAAGGATGTTCTCATCCTTAGATACCTTACATCCCCTAGTGAAAATTCTAAATTCTTACAGTGCTAGCCCGCATAATCCTTTTGACGATTATGTACTTCTTGCATCCTCTCATTAAGTTGTTCCCATTGCCAATGGTTTCCTGGATCATTTCCGACTCTATATACAGGCTCTCTTTCCCCCTTTGGTTCAACATAAAGGTTTCCAACATATTCTCCCATACAAGCCTTGTACGAGGAGATCCTTATGATCAAGTGGTAATTTTAATCTTTAATGGATCCAATCGGTATTAGGTACCTTAACCACTTTCCTTTCTCAACTTAGCACACAACACATACGCATAAGTTGTTCACCCACGTCCTTAGCGATCCAACCAAGAGTTCCTAGTTAACATGCCTCATTTGTGAAACCCATGCAACAACAACCTTCTCCATTTTCGACCCTTGGTAGTTCCTCCTTGTTCGCAAACGCGGGCGCGGCGGCCTGTTTAATCACCAGTGAAACGCTAATCGGCCATCTGCCGTGTCGATTTGGGGCAAATCATCCAAGAAATCGGAGACAAAAAAGTGTCACTTTATTCTGAGTTATAAGTGTAAAATCATGAACTGCAGTAGAAATCTATCATGACTAGGTGAAAAACATCAAAAAGAAAAACAGGTGTTATGCGAAGAATCGCAAAAAAAGGTGAAACGGCGCAGATTAGGGTTTCTGAAATGACAGAGGCTATGGTAGAAGATGATTGTATTTTGGTAATTTATCATTCATTAATAGAAAAAGTTTTTAAAAAGTAACCAAAAACGCATTCAACTCTTTTCGAATCCGTGTCATGATTGTTAGTTAAGGGGACGAACCACTATACTACAACATATTCAATGGTCAATTGTACATTTACCTTTATATATATAGAAAACAACATTAAAAAACTTAAAATTAATCCCCGATTAATCCACGCTTAATTTTCAATTTTTTCATTAATCGCTAGGCATGACCCGAGCGTACGAATGACGCCTAGCGAATTTTTGAACAAGGTCAAATTCTAATACATCTTTGTGCAAGCCATATGTATGGACTATTGAGACTAGTGAGCTTGTCCCAAGATCTCATATTTCAGATCTTTATCGTCCAGGACACTCACTCTCAACTTGAATAACAATGTGTACAATAGATGTGAGACACAAGTGTAACTTACCAAGGTCAATGCAAGTTTCAGTTGGTTGGTCTATACTACCAACAATATTCTAGACAAAGTTATTACTAACACTTGCGTTTGATTCAACCATTCCTTTAGCTGCTCAAAGCTCTTGATGCAAGTTTATATCCATGTTAACTTGACGTCTTTTCCTATCAATTATGTTGCTTTACTAGCAATTCAACACGAGCCTCCGGTAGTATCGTGTCAACAATTAGAAAACCATGAATCTTAATGGCACCATTAGTGACTTTCACCATTGATCACCTCTTTTTCTCTGGGATGTCGACCTCAAATCTACTGAGAGCGTCGGCTACTTGTTTTGCCTTTCTGGAGTGGTAAACAATATTTTAACTGTAGTATGCTAATAGCTTTATTTACCGCATTCTCACAGATTAAGGTCTCCTTCGGGTGAAGATATACTTCAAACTTTTGTGTTCTAAGAACGTTTGTACTACCTCTCCATACATATATGACCTCCAAATTTTAAAAGCAACCACCACTACAAAAGTTCCAAACAATGTTGTGTCTAGTAAATGGCCTCATGAGACCTCCATTGCATTGAAGCATAAGCAACCACTTATTTTTCCTGCATAAGCACACATCCTAGTCTCATACTAGAAACATCTGAATAGACCATGTACTACACACCTGACCTTGGTATTACCAGTGTTGGTGCATGGATTAGTTGTTCCTTCATCCTTCGAAAACTCTTAGCACATGCTTCTGACCATATAGACTTCATATCCTTTCCCGTCAATATGGTCATAGGCTTAGCCGTACTTGCAAATCATTTTACACAATTCATGTAGTAAACTACCAAAATTTCAATTACTCAACTTAGCAGGAAAATTCTCTTCACAAAACTTATTCAAGCTACACACCAAGTGTATGTCACAATCTTCATATGGAGTATATTAATGCATCAATGATGATCCCCACCTCAAACTTATCCCCATTCTCTTGGAAACATCACTCATCTACTTCATAGAGGCAGATCGTGCATCAATTAAACCTAAAGACATTACCAAAACTTGTATTGTCCATCACAAGTATGGAATATTGTCTTCCAAATATCTCCCTTTGATATCAAAATTTGAAGAATCAGAAACAACAGTCGTTGCAGTCAAAGATATCCGTGATAACCCATCAGCAACAGCTTTATCAACCTCTAGTTTATATGTAATGTCAAAGTCGTAACCCAACATACTAGTTAACCATCTTTGATAGTTCATTGACACTTCTCTTTGCTCTAACAAGAATTTCAAACTATTAGGATCAGCCTTTTCTACAAAATGTCTTCCCATCAATTAATGCTTCCATTTTGAAATAACCATGACAATAATCATTAACTCTCTTTCATAGACATGCTTAATCTGTTCACGAGTAGTTAAAACATGGATAAATTAAGCAACTGACCTTTCATTCCGCATTAATACAACGCCTCGACCAAAGCCTGAAGCATCATATTCAACAATAAACAGTTCCTTAAAATCTGTCAATACCAGAACCGGCGCTGAAGTCATTGTTTTCTTCAATGTTTCAAACGTTGATTGTTCTCTTGGTGACCACTCAAAAATATCCTTCTTCAACAACTCTGTAAGTGGTCAATCTATGGTCCCATAATTTTCTATAATACCCTGTAAGACCAAGGAAGCTACACAACTCCTTTGTTGATTTAGGAAACAACCATTGCAACACTTCTTTCGTCTTACTATGGTCAATAGCCACACCTTCAGATGATATAACATGCCCCAAGTATTTTAGACAAGGCTGTCCAAATGAAAACTTCTTTTTATTGCCTACAGCTTCTGCTAAATGCACGAGATGTTCCCCATACATGAGCTGTAGGCTAATATATCATCAAAGAAAACCAAGACAAAGCCTTAAAATGGTTGAAGTATATCATTCATAAGTGCTTGAAAGGTTGCTGACCCAAATGGCATCACCAAAAATTCATAATGACCATCCATAGTACAAAAAACAGTTTTATCAATGTCTTTCTCCAGAATTCGTATTTGGTGATAGCCTGATCTAAGGTCAAACTTGGAGAAGACAGCAGCCCCATATAACTCATTTAAAAGCTGATCAATGAGGGGAATCAGAAATTTATCATGAATGGTAGCTCGGTTTAAAGCTCAATAGTCCACACATAATCGAAAAGTCTTGTCCTTCTTCTTGACAAGTAAAACATGACTTGAGAATGGACTGCGACTTGGCTAGATGATACCCGATTCCAGCATCTCCTTAACCATCTTCTTCATTACTTCTTTCTGAGCACGAGGATTCCGATAAGGACAAACACTAACTGTACCACAATTAGGTAACAATGTTATAGCGTGTTCATGTCCTCGTATTGGAGGCAATCCTTTTGGTATGTCAGAGACATGGTCATTCCTTTGAAGAACCTCCATTAGCTCTTAATATACTACTGATTGCAACTCCAACACTGACGATGTATTGCCTAACTCTTTAGACTGATCATTCAAACCAGATTGCTGCAAATTCTTAAGAGACAGAGAAGACGAGTGTAAAGACGGGTCCCCTCGGATTATCACCCAAAAATATCCATAACTGAATGAGAGATATTGTTCCTCCCAATCTACTATACACTTCCCCAGTGTTCTCAACCACTAAATTCCTAAAATCACATCAACAGACCCCAACTCCAATGCAATGAAACCTGATTTGAATGACAAATTATCAATGTTAAAATGTACATCTTTACACACACTCAAACCTCTGACTGAAACTCCAGTTCCCAAGGCAATGTCCAAGTTCGAAGTAGTCTTAGAAGTAATGTGTAAAGCTGTCAATGCTGCTGGAGTGATGGAATTGTGGGTAGCTCCACTATCCAACAATATAATGACTTGAGTCTTGTTAATGGTTCCCACGCTTTAGTTGTTGTAGGTGAGGAGATTCCCATGAAAGAGTTAAAAGATAAAGCCATGAATTAAGTTGCTGGAAAAAAACTCTTCCTCCTCTTCCTCAACAATTTTCTCAGTTATACTCTCCTCTAATACCTCCATTGTCAACCCACTGACTACTGTCATAATCTGAACTCTGCGCTATTACAAGGATGACCCTTAAACCACTTCTCTTAACACTTAAAACAAATTCCCTCACATCTCATTATGTCTAATTCTGCATCAGTGTGGTATTGTCGAGGTCTGAGTTCTAGTTTATCCATTCTCCCTCCATTCTGACCTGAATCTTGTTGCTTATCTCCAACAGTCATGTCTGCTACTAACACACTTCGCCGAGCAAAATGAGTCGTTGTATAAGCACTTGAATTGTGTATTGATTGCTTATCTTCACTCATGACTTTGCAAAAACCGTACTTTGCATCTACATCACTGCAACCTTATGATTAGTGAGACCTTTAGGTTCCTTCATATGGATCACCTCCTTGAACTCTGGTTTCAAACCATTGTAAAACACCTTCACCAAATTCTTCTCACCAATCCGAGTCACTTGAGATTTCAATGCTTCAAACTCATTCACATAATCAGCTATTTCCCCCGTTTGTTGAATACAAAATAGTCTAGCAGCTCGTTCATCATCAATTGATCCCGCAAACCTGTCTAACAGCCTCTCAGTGAATTGTACCCAACTCTGAAACGAATCATCCACCAATTCACCATTGAACCAATTTAGAATTGGACCTTCCAAGCTTAAGGCAACCAGATCAAGTTTCTCCGCATCATTATAGTTTTCGTATTTGAAAAACCTTTCCACTATGCAAATCCAAAAAAACGGTAAACGACCAGCAAACACATGCATATCTATCTTCTTTAACAACATATGACGATTCGCGAACGTATTGTTGATTCCCTGATAACCTTACTGAGATTGTTCTGGTTCATTGGAATAAATTGGTACCTAATGTTGCATATCAGTGGAAGATGCGATCAGTTTGCCATTACATTGAGCGATGACCGATATCACTTCAATTCGAGCTAATGTTCCACTTATCTCGAGAATCTGTCACTCAAGAGCTCTGATATTCCGATCGGATTCACTACCAAGAGTACTGATCTGCTTCTTCAATGCTCTGAAATGTTCCGACGAGCTTCGATCCGCCTGAGCTAGTTTGTCGCAGACAATGCAAAAATACTTGATTTCTTCACGTAAACAAGGTATTTCGTTTCCATCGGAATCGCGTAACTGATCTGTTTCGCTATTCAATCTAGTTTCAAATTCCCGTCTCCCAACCTTCAAACGATCCAGTATCACAAACACACTAATTTGTTATGAACTGTACTTGTAAAGTGAACGAATGACTCTTATTGAATATCAAATGCAAGTACAACCATTGTATCAAGACATCATATCAGTCAAAGAAGACTCATAGCGTCAACTACACAATAATCATTATTTGCATAAACCACAATTAAGAAAGCTTAACTATATTTATACTCCAATAAGCTCCTAACTGCCAATCTACCTCATTAGCTTAGTTTCATTCGTCAACTGCCACTCCTTGACTCACCAACTCTTCACCAACCGACTTTTTCTTCCTATAATAGATCTTCCATGGCCTATAATATATCACTAGAGCATCCAACTTGATGTTTTCTCTCTCTTTGATGTGTATGTGTTTGAATTTGTTTATGCCACTTTTCCATTTTCTTCAAAGTTTTATTATGTCTCCCTAGCAGCTTTGTAGTCCCCATATCGTCCTTGATCATCTTCCCCTCATCCTCCCTATGTGGTTCTCCAGCCTTCTTCTTTTCTTTTCTTTGTAGTATTCAACAACAACAACCTCATGCCAAACATTTCTTGTTATACATCTTCATCTCAACTTTGTCTTCTTGCTCACTTTCTCAGCTTTATCTTTCATCATATGACAAATCAACCATATTTCCATGATTCTCAGCATAAACCTATTAATATTGATGCATTGTTTTGACTTTTCATAAAAACAATAGATGTTCTGTACAATCAGTATCAATCTATTTCTCTTCCTCTGAATATTAACATCCACTTCATGTCCAATCTTTTTCAAGTGTGTACCCATTGATTGGTTACTCCCTTACACCACTTCAATAAACCTTTTCTAATGCTATTAGTTATGTGCTCCATCTGTATTCTCCATGTTTCTAAGCACACTTTCTCTACATAGTTTAGATTTTCTTGTAACTGCTCTTTCAATATTCAGAAAGAGCTTTCATCTCTTCTTTCTCTTTTTCTTTTTCTTATTAGTATTCTTCTTTCTTCTAACAAACATTTTACCAAAAACTTGGCAGGAAATTTTATTTATCACATTGTTTTTCCCTTTGTGCTCACCATAGACAACACCTTGGGAGATATTTTCATAGACCACAAGTGGATCGTTTTCTTTTGTTACTTCCTCACATACAACCACAGCTACGACCTACTTAGATTTAGTCAGAGAGAGATCTCGACCCTCCATAGCAGATCATTCTCTTCCTATTGTTTCTCAGCATCAGTTTTCATGTTAAATATCTGCTGCTCAAGAAAGAACATCTAGAACTTCATTCAGTTTTTAGTTAATCCTCAAGGCTTGGTTTCTCCATCTGCTTCTTCGCATCTTCCACTCTCTTGTTGAATTATTGCAACAACTGCAGTTTGAGTTCATCTCAGCTTATAAACACAAACTAAGAAATTTCATCACGATACCATGTTAGAGTACCACCTTCTATGAACCCATATGCGAACTGCCTTGTTTCAAAATAGGTAAATCCATGAGCCGAGAAAACACATCAAACCCACCTCTCCAGATCTTCATCTTAAACGATAGGAATCTCCACTGTACCCATGGCTCGACATTGCTCTGATACTATCTGTTATGGTAAACATAACTATTCTAGCACAAGCATATATCTAAGGAAAATGAAAATTATATTAATAGATAGTAGGACAATGTAGAAGCTTTGAGCGATGTTAATGAAGTCTTTTTCCTCCCCACCCACTTACCCCCACCCACCCTCAAGTGACCACTCCCTTAGGTGATAAAAATATATCCCTACCCACAAAGAAATATAGATACGACTAAGTTATACCTAATTAATTGTGGTCACGTTAAGAGTAACCTCAATTAACTATGGTTACATCGTTTCCTTTAGTCTTTGTTCCTTATCCGGTTAACTCTCTAAAACCATTGTTTTACAGCGAAATCACCACTGCGGAACCATTCTCCCATGAAAGCTTTTCAGGTTGCCTCTAAGTCTTTGAAGTATTCACTCATCAAAATGCTTCTTCTAGACATAGCCTCACTCATAGTTACACCACCGTCAGGTACGGTCTCCATTTTCACCGGATCTTTCACCTCAAGCCCTTCTAGATCCAAATCATGCACTGCTTGTTTAGCCGTTAACTTTGTTCTCTTCTCCAAAGAAAGACAATTCCATTCAGGTTTCCACATACAATGTGTCCCTAGATTGTATGGCTCTGTCAAACCGTACATATAATCTTAGTCCATCCATTTTTGCCAAGATTTGTGGTTATGGCGATGACCCATCCTGCCCCTCATCATGTTACTCCACTATATGATGTAAACTTCCAAATCAAGTCTCAAGATCCAAATCTGAAACTAGAGTTGGAACATATGAGTCTTGTTCTAACAAGCCGTTACAACAGTAAGAACCTCACTTGACTAAACCCTGAGTTCCTATATGTCAAAATTGTCATCACCTTTGAAGAAGCCATGACGAGCCAAAAAGCTAAATTCTTTAACAAAAGTACAACCAAAGAATATTGTAAGCATCACTTGAGTTGATCAAAAGAAGCAAGATCAAAACCAGTGTAGAAGTTAAAAGAACATTGGTGAAGCATTTTGTTTACAAGATTGGACAGACCACCTAAAGATCAAAAATGTCAAGATACCAGCTCAAAGGCACAACTAAAAAACTCTCAGAAAATTGGTAACGAAAGTCTCATGAACAATAATAAATTTACCTGATACAGAGCTCTTTGCGTCTAAGAGTCAGAGACACTAGTTGCGAGATAATCTTTTTTTTTATATAAATTTTGTAGGATGCGGAGCAAAGCTCGATCGATTTCAAATCTGTCAAAGATGTGAATTTGTCTAAGGTTTAGAATTGCAAATTTAACATAATAAAAGAAAACGATATTACAGTTATATAATTTTATGTATCTAGACTATAGTAAAGAACATGACAAATTGACACCATTTGTGGTGGTCTTTCTCTATATTCATATTCCCCCACTCAAGGAATATGATTAAGATCCCATTCAACGATTGATAATATTCTAAAACCATATATTATATTCCATCCTAACCACATTACGAACTTGGACTCAATCCCGGTCGCAACCAGATAAAGCCAAAAAGAAGAAAATAATAAAACAAAAATGAATATGATAACGTAGAACCATTCAAAGCGGTGGACACTATACACAACACATAATAAGACTTGGATCAACGAGACATCGTAACGACCATCAGGAGAATCAGAGTTGATTGAAAGGACCCCGCTTAGAAGAAGAAAAAAGGGGTTTTAAAGTTGCCTCCTTTACCTTTCTCCCTCTCTCCTGTCCAATCACAAGACTTGTGATTGATCTTGTGAAAGAGATGGACGGCGACGAGCTCCCTTTCGAGATGGGTTTCAAGGTTTACGCTAAGGGAACGAACAAATCCGAATTTGACCCGGTTTTGCTAGATTCTGGTTCCGACGATCCTATCTGGGATGCTATTAGAGAAGAAGCTAAGCTTGAGGTTTTCACTCACTTCCCTCTGCATCATCGATTCTTCTTTAGCCAAAAAAAATAACTGAATTCTTATGGTTTTGGGTCTCCATGTGTTAAATCCACAGTTTTAGTTTTCTTGTTATTTGATCTTACAGAACAACCTTCTTGTCTTTATAGTAGTAACCAACTGTGTCAAAGTAAACGGAATGTTTGAGATCCTATTTGATGCTTTGAGTGATGTCTAAACTTTGAACATTGTTTCATGATTAAGAACATGGAGAATAGTGATCTAGTGTTGCTGCTTTGAATTGTGGAGTAATGGATCTTGTTGTGGTTATATATAGGCAGAGAAAGAGCCTATTTTGAGCAGCTTCTTGTATGCTGGCATTTTAGCACATGATTGTTTAGAGCAAGCTTTAGGGTTCGTCCTAGCCAACCGTCTCCAAAACCCAACCTTGTTGGCAACTCAACTCTTGGATATATTTAATGGTGTCATGATGCATGACAAAGGTATTCAGAGTTCAATTCGCCTTGATATTCAGGTAAAAACTCTCACCTTAGACCTGTGAAAAGACATGATCTATGTTGCTATTTTTCTTATGTGGCTCGATGATTGTAGGCATTTAAAGACCGGGACCCTGCTTGTCTTTCGTATAGTTCTGCTATTTTACATCTGAAGGTAATTTTCTTACTTGAATCTTCAGAGATGAAACATCTCTCAAATGGTACTTTTTGTTATACAGGGCTATCATGCGTTGCAAGCATACAGGGTTGCCCATAAGTTGTGGAACCAAGGACGGACACTATTAGCTCTTGCATTGCAAAGCCGAATAAGCGAGGTAGTTTTGGTTATTATTTGTCTTTTGGTTACTACATTTAGAGTCTCGAGTTGCATTTTGCAACTCAAATGTCTGATTTACACTTATGGGTTTCTCTCAGGTTTTTGGAATCGACATACATCCAGGTAAAGTTTGAGTCTTTTATGTCTCATCTCTGTAAATTAGAAAGCAAATGGAGGAACTTTCTCAGTTTTTCAGTCTCCTCTCTGGTGCTTTAGTTGATTAGGTGCATTGACTCCTGGGTTATTCAAATTGTTCTACTTTGTAGCGGCAAAAATAGGGGAGGGTATATTGTTGGATCATGGAACTGGAGTGGTCATAGGTGAGACCG
Source organism: Moricandia arvensis (assembly GCA_905132765.1). Classification (NCBI taxonomy): domain Eukaryota; kingdom Viridiplantae; phylum Streptophyta; class Magnoliopsida; order Brassicales; family Brassicaceae; genus Moricandia; species Moricandia arvensis. Next base: position 77,096 of record CAJHQP010002607.1, read on the forward strand.
CTGTGATAGGCAACCGTGTCTCGATCTTGCATGTAAGCCTCTATTCTCCAAACCAGTCCCCTCAAGGTCAATTCCGAGATCAAGATTCTTTTAAGGTTTAGTAAAGGCTAGTTGAATGTTCACTTCCCCAGGGTGTGACTTTAGGAGGAACCGGTAAGGAAACAGGCGATCGTCACCCAAAAATAGGTGAAGGTGCATTGCTTGGAGCCTGTGTGACTGTACTTGGAAACATAAGCATAGGTGCTGGGGCAATGGTAGCTGCAGGTTCACTTGTCTTAAAGGACGTTCCTTCCCATAGGTATAAAAGAAAATGAATCTGAAGAAACATTGAATGCTTGCTAACAATGAACATCCTTTTATTGGGTTTTTGAAGTGTGGTGGCTGGAAATCCTGCAAAACTGATCAGGGTCATTGATGAGCATGACCCGTCTTTGGCTATGAAACATGGTGAGTTTTGCAGATTCTTGTATTCTTCTTGCTGTCTCGGTAAAAGGGTTTACCGGTGACTGGTCTTGAATGAATATGCAGATGCTACTAAAGAATTCTTTCGACATGTAGCTGATGGTTACAAAGCGGCAATATCTAACGGTAACCTAGACATTCACAGTGAACTCTGTGACATCCTGAGTCTGAAATAACAGTTTGTTCTTTTGCACAGGACCATCAGGAGATACAGAGAAAGGACTCACTAACAGCACAACATGAGATCCTTATTTGCATTTGTTTATCAACAAAACAGAGGGTTTATCTCAGCATTTTCTCAATAAGTTGTTTATTAAAAGATTTTGATCACTAAAAGTTTTCAGTCTCAAACAAACTGAGACTATCAAACATCAAATCAACATAGGGTAAATGATCCTTGCTTGAACATGAAATCTAAAATATGAAACAAAAACTCGAACATAAGCATTAACAGCTTATACTCACGCAACTAGATCGCCAAAGAGAAGATGAAGAATCAAGCATGCCTTGCCTGGAACTCTTTCATGAAAGCAACAAGCTTTTCAACTCCAGCCAAAGGCATTGCATTGTAAATGGAAGCTCTCATACCTCCAACTGATCTATGTCCCTTGAGCTGCACCATCTTCTCCTTAGCAGCTTCTTTGATAAACTCTCCTTCCAAATCCGGTTTCTCCAACGTGAAAGGAACATTCATCAAAGACCTCACAGACTTCTCAACAGGACACCTGAAAAAACCTCTACTCTCATCAATAGCATTGTACAGAATCTCAGCTTTCCTCTGGTTCTTCTTCTCCACTTCCTTCAACCCACCTTGCGCCAAGAGATCATCAAAAACAAGACCACACATGTAAATCCCGAAACAAGGAGGCGTGTTGTACAAGGAACTGTTCTCATCATGGATCTTGTAATCAAGCATCACAGGCGTGATATCACGAGCCTTTCCTATCAAATCTTTTCTGATGATCACAATGGTGACACCTGAAGGACCAACGTTCTTCTGCGCACCGGCGTAAATCATACCGAACTTGGAGACATCCACAGGCTTCGAGCAGAAGTTGGAAGACATATCGGCGATCAAAACACCATTAGGGTTCTTAGGAACAGGGTAATCTTTGAACTCAACTCCATGGATAGTCTCATTGGCGCATATATGCAAATACTTGGCGTGCGGGTTCTGCTCCAATTCATCAAAGGACGGGACTTTAGTGTACTTGTCAGACTTACCAGACCAAATCACTTTAGGGTTGCAATATTTCAGCGCTTCCTTGAAGGCCTTGTCTCCCCAAGATCCGGTCACAACGTAGTCGACGGGATCGTCGGAGTCGCAGAGATTGAGAGGGAGGGCGGCGAACTGGGTGGTGGCGCCGCCTTGGAGGAACAAGACGGAATATTCGGAAGGGATGTCGAGGAGCTGACGGAGATCCGATTCGGCTTTTTGGATGATGGAGAGGAACTCTTTCCCACGGTGGCTCATCTCCATGACGCTCATGCCAGATCCGCGCCAGTTGTAAAGCTCTGATTGGGCTTTGAGGAGGACGTTCTCGGGTAAGGCGGCTGGACCTGCTGCGAAGTTGATGACTCGCGGGTCGGATCCGACGGTGGTGGAAGCGCATCTGATGGAAAAGGGTTTGGTTGTGGCGGTGAGGTTGAGGTGGAGAGAGGACTGGGAGATGGGTTTGGGTTTGAAGGAAGGGATCTGGGTTTGGTTTCCGATAAGGAAAGAGTTCGTTAACGACGCCATTATCGTCGAATCTTGAGTTTTAAGTTTTGGGAAGCAGTGTATGAGAAAAGTAGAGTGACGGCCCCAAAAACAAACAAACTACTATCTGAAAATAGCCAAGTCCCCGTGCTGTGAAATAGAGAGTTGGTGGGAGAGATCTAGACAGGTCAAAATGAAGACACCGAAAACGACGTCGTTTGTAGTTTATGAGCTTAATTTTGGAAGATGAATGTCCAAACATGAAGCTGATTTGAGCTGCTCTATTGTCTCAATTCATATGGCATTACTTAGTTTCTAGTTGAAGGCTAACAGTTTTCATCTGACTTTTTTGATCAACATATTCTTGCAGATTCAAGGACTTGAATCTATTTCTGCCTCTTGATAATAGAGCTTGTATTCATAAGCAATCAAATTGTTAGCTTAAAGTTTTCTGCATGAAGCTGATTTGAGCTTGTCTATTGTCAAGGTTGGGCATGAATACTCGATATTCGGTTCGTACTTATTACTATCTTGTACTTGTTCAGTAAAATCAAGTATTTGCATTGATTAAATAAACATTTACTTTAAACTTAAAACTTGCAAGAAGAAATTAAGTCCCAGGTCTTAATATTTTCTTTCTCAAAAAAAGTCTTAATATTTTTAACTATTCGGTTTGTTTGGATTTATTACTCATTACTCGTTCTAGAAAACACTTATTACTCATTAAAATAAGTATTACATTTTTATTTGCATTGCAACATAATTCATATAAAATACTAGATTTACTATAAGAAAATCCAGTGATAAAACTAACAAAATTCATATATTTATTTTTGCATGTGAGATTTTATTTTGATTTCAGTTACTTACAAATAATAAATATTTTAGAAATAAGTATCTAATTTTCGCAAGTAATAACCAGGTCAAATAACTTGTAGATATTGATTTTTTTTTCTAGAGTACCTGATATAGCAAATATTTTTTTTTAAACGAGTTGTGTCCAAATCACATATAACATTACTTAAACTGATCAAGCCAAGTACCAAACTTCAAAAATTAGAAAGGTATTGTAACCAGATGTTATTTAATTGATGGCTAACAAATATTTTTGTTTAACAAACTATTTCAGATTCAGTGACTTGAATCTGTTGTTGCCAAACTTCGTCACCAGTTTGATCTTTAGTCCAGTCCAAAATATGCCAATGCCTATGATGAGACCGGGTTACAATACATTCTTATGGAACATCTTATAAGACCCACATAGAATAATCACTATATATATATAAGCTATTCATATTAAAATATTTTTGGTAGAAAAAAGTAATTAATTATATTTAGATCATTTTAGTTTTATTTTAGATAATTTTTATAATATAAAACCCTTGTTCGGAAATGTGTCTGATTATCCAAGTTTTCGGCCGATTATTCGCTGCTCGGTGGCTAACCGTGGCGAGATGGAGTAAATTAGCATGGCTACGCGGTAGATCGACTTTTTACCGAGTTAACCGTGAAAATGAAAATATCAGCGCACAAAATCTTAAGTCAGCATTGTATCAGTCTAAAAATTGTTAAATATTGACACAAAACTCTTTATCAATAGTTGTTTGTTTGTTTTTTTTGCTACAAACAGTAAAAAAGATGAAAAGAAAAAGTGAAGAAATTGAGTGAAAGATAGACGCCTGGGATTGTATGATTAAATTAAATAGATGGGAGTATAACTATAATTTGTGATTTTCGATAAATCGCTAGGTGTAAGTCGACTACTCGACTCACGCCTAGCGTATTCCAGAACATGGTATAAAATTATTTATGTATATTAATTTAAAATGGACCTTTAATATTTTAGATCCAGCTATGCATATGATCTTCACTCTAACACTCTATGGGCTGTTTTGATATTCCAGTCGATCAAGTTTATAGCCAGGTACACGTAATTAACTTTATATACAATAGACATTAAATTGTATATTATAATAAGGAAAAATAACCAAACATAGTACTATTTGGTTGTGATATGCATATCCTCCTTCTATATATGAAACCTGGCATGTAATCTATGTTGTGAACAACTTTCTTTCCTTTTTTGGTTATCACACATATTTACTTTTTGTTTATTTATCTTAGGGCTAGGAAAAATATCTGAACCCGAAGAACCAAATCGAATCCGATCCAAAAATTAGTACCGAACCTGAATCGAAATTGGTTAAATATTCTAATGGATTTCAAATTTTGGTATCTAAAGAACCGGAACCGAACCCGATACAAACTGAAATATTTCGGGTATCCGAATATATCAAAATCAGATTTATATACTTTATCAAATAATATCCAAAATGTATAAGATATTTGAAGTTATGCAAAATATTTGAAAATATATACAAATAGTCAAAAGTAAATATCTAAAATAGCTAAACACACTTAAAGCACTATAAATACTTAAAATATCAATTGATTATCCATTCAAACATTCAAGTCAAACCAATCTTATGTTAAATTTAGCTGTTTTGGCATATATTATTCAAATTTATATGTTATATATTATTTTTATATTAAGAAATATAAAGTATAAATAAATTTTAAAGTTTAAAAACAATTAAACGGTTACTCAAACCCAAATTGAATCCGTAAAGATCCAAACTCAAAAACCGAATATATCCGAGTCGAACCCGAATGGGTACCCGAATGCCTATCCCTATCTTTCCATGACCCCTTCCATTATATTTCATCTTTAGTTTTTTTTTTATAAATTTAAATATTTTTTATTCGACATTCTCAATTATCAAAAATGAATATAAGTAGTTATACTCCCTCTATTTTTAATATATTACGTTTTGAAATTTTTGTTCCAAATTAGATGACTTTTTTATTTTCAATGTAATTTATTAATTTAATGTTATGTGATCATTTATATTTTGCTTTCTATTTTTTAGTCGAATTATGTTTGGATGAACAATTATTGATATTTTTTTAGGAAATATAAAACATAATTATTTTCTTAACTAGGTTAAGAACCCGTGCGATATCGCACGGAAACTCTTTTTATATAAAAATATTATACAATATACTTAATAAATAATCAAATTATATAAATAATCAAAATTAATATTGATGATTAAAATATGATTTGCAAATTATTTAAATAT
>CAJHQP010002608.1:0-82392 GCA_905132765.1 Moricandia arvensis
CTCGAAACATGGGGACAGCTGAAAGCATTAAACTATTTGAGTTGTCTCGGAACAACTCTAGATTCACCTGGAAGATCACTCGCTTTTCCTCCTTCAGTGGTAAACGTCATTCCTCGTACGAGTTCACTGTTGGACCACGGAGATGGTATGAAAATGACATACTCTTTCTCTTTCAGTTTATCATATGCTTTTGTTGAACACACGAATTATACATACTTTATATTATAAAACTTATATCTTATAAATATGTTCTCCATTTCAACTAGGAAAATAGTGATGTACCCAGAAGGAAATGCAGGACACCTTTCGGTGTATTTGGCTGCTTCCGATTACGTGACTAGTGGTCCAAAGAGGCCAACTTTCGCCAACTATAAACTGCGATTGTTGGACCAAGTCAACCACAATCACCATGAAGCTGGTACATATACTAAATTTATTTTCATTTTCTAAGCTTTCCATTGGATACATTAAAAAACATTTATAAACTAATATATATTAATCTATAGAGATATTTACTAATATATAAAGTCATATGTATTATTTTACGTAATCCATAATTTAAAAAGAATAATCTTACAGATAACATTATATCAATGCTTTAAATAATTATTACTAATAAAAATGATGCATTATGGCAATAATTCTTAATGTTGAAGATGATATTATGATATATATTTTAAAGCGGCTATGCAGAATGAATAATTACTGTATCTAAAACTCTTCACAAAGTTTGTTTTTTTTATCAAAAGATAAACAACATTAAAGGGTATTTAATGCAAAAATTAAAATTAGAAGTGAGTATTAACAATACTATCTCCGTTTCATTTTATTTGTCGTTTTAAGTTTTTGCACACAGATTATGAAAACATTTAATTTTTACATATTTTCAAAATAAAAACATCATTACCTATAAACCTAACCACATTTCAACCAATAGAAAAATAGAATAACATATAAATTTAATAAATTCTGCATTGAAATCATAAAACGACATTTATTTTTAAACAAAAATTTTTACTCTACAATTATAATTAAATTGATACAGAGAGAGTATTTTAACTTTACCCGTGAAACTAGAGGATTTTGAAAACATCACTAGAATAATAATAGTAAGAACATTGTTTAAAATACAACTTTCTAATACCACTTTCATATTTATCTTAACCATTTTATCCTTCATTTTTAAAGAGAAAAAAAACAATACTTATAATCCTAAAATTAATTAATCTAAAACTTAAAGTTTATACTTGAGGAGTGAGATATGGTAAACTGAATAATGGTACCAATAATGTGATAAACATGAAAATTCTCCATAATAGTATATGATATCTTAAATATATATAAATATATATTTGCATAAATTTACATAATGACTATTTTGTTATTGTATTGCCTTATCCATTTTTGTCAATATTTATATCAATCCAATTTGAAACCTACAAAATTATTATTTTATAATAATTATTAATTCATCAATATTAATTTATAGAAGTTTTACTATATATATACGGGAGATATATGGCGTTTGCTAATTTGTAACATTACATTTGTTCGGTACAGGGTACAAAGTTTGGTTCTTCTCCGATGAACCAGAACTCTCAGGCAAAGGCACGAGCAAGTTTATGCCGTTGGAGGAACTACATGATCCTTCAAATGGATATCTGGTGAACGACCAGATATATATCGGTGTTGAGTTCTTACTTGTTTCCACCACAGAGAATCTCTGAGGTGCATACATTAATGGATTCGATCAAGACCCACAAGAATAAATACGCCCTGAGGCACTAATTTTATAAATTTGCATATCGCGATGTGTGTTTGAATATCCTGCACGTTAAAAAATAAATAAATAAAAAGTGACGGTCAAATCGCTTGCGCTTGATTGTATTGTATGTCACAATGGCATTCAATCGAATCCGTTGCTACCTTTTCTCTGGTGGAGAAAACTATTTGTGTACGTGTGTGTAAATTTCTTTGTTTGTAATATAACAACGATATATATATATATAATACAACATGTGTGTTCGTGACTGTAATGCTTTTCTCTCCACAAAATAGAAAAAAAAAATCATGCTAAACGTCGAGTTTCTCTCAAGGCGACGAAGTGTGCGATTCACAGCTTTCTGCAACAAATACCATCCGAGTCTCTTTCTTGTTTATATACTTAACACATCACCATCGATGTCTTTATCAAATTATCTTCTGTGTTTGGGGGAATTCCCTATAAACAGTTCATTTCATCAACAATTGTTTTGGTCTTGGGTTCCTTTGGACACTTACAAACGGTTACAATTTGGATTTGGTTTGAGCGTTGTTTCTCCCTTCGGGAATGTGTATTTCCGGTGAATAAGGCTCGATCTACTCTATATGTATTCATCGGTGTATCTCCGTGTTTTTCAGATCATGATGGTTGTCAACGATCCCAACCAAAGATTGAGCATATATTCAAATAATTATGTTGTTTTCCAATCAACGAATTTGGGATCCAGGTATTGCACATTCATGGTGAATCCACGAGTCAATTCAAGAAAAGATATGGTTTTATCGATTTCAAAGCAAAAAAAAAAATCAATGTTAAGGACCGTTACAACAAAATATGTTACTTCTTGCAATAGGAGTGTTTAGGACGGAGTTGCGTTGTAACAAATGAATCATATCCAATAATCTATTTGGAGATAAAAGGTGTTTACTCACAAAAGTTGAGAGCTACAAGATAGATCATACAAGAGACCAAGAACGAAGAAGAGTAAAGTTACCAAATCAGCATATCCTATGAATGAGTTAAGCATCATATTAATGTTGTCTTTGTTTAATGATCTTCTTCGCAATATGTTTGTTGTAATTTATGTCTCATGTATTCAGTTATATTGATTTGATATCAATAAAGTTAAAATATTAAAAAAGTAGTTGAAGAATAAATTAAAGTATATAAATAAATCAAATAATATATATATATATATATATATATATATATATATATATAAACCTGACTTCAACAATGTTAATGATATAAAAAACTACGACTGCATTATTAGCATTTTTATTAATCTGAGTTATCTAAAATATATTGAAAGATCCATACTAATTCTTAAGGCCATGATTATTCTGGGTTTTTTATGGTGGAGTTTTTAACTTATAATTTTATTATTATTTTTACACTTTTCGGCTAAGAGACGTCTCTTATGTCTTTTATTTAAAAGACGGTTCTTAAGTTTTCTTAGTTAAAAGTTAAGAAATGTCTCTTAAGAAAGTTAAAGAACAGTGTAGTCCACGGATGAATTTTCTCTAAGTATTTAAATGAGATCCAAAATATGGTCATATATCTACATGTAGTTTAGTGTTGTAGAATTGTTTCGAAGCCGGTTTACTTATCTTACCGGAATTCGCCTACCACTAAATCATTTGTATGTGGTTATTAGCATTTTTTACATTTCTCTATTACATGGTAAAAACTACACTTTATTTTTATTCACTATATGTGTTAGGTTCTCGATACTATGAGAATTATCTTCTAATATAGTGTGGTCGTGGAATATATATATATATATATATATATATATATATATATATATATATATATATATATATATATATATATATATATATATATATATCCATGGCCCGGGGCATATATAAGCTCCAAACGATATGTAACTTTGAGTATACATATTTCTGTGAGGGAATATTAGGATGATCGTTGATTAGTCCCTTAACAAATTATATCAATTCTTATTTGTCTCATATTTTATTTCTTAATTGATGTGTATTCAAGAAAAAATGGATTAGTTTCTCTTGCAACGTCTAATCTATTAATTTAGGATCATATTTTGATCTACTATACAAAGGTTGTCATTTAAATTTGGACCTATTCATTTCACTAAAATTAAAACACATGTGACTTACTTAAAAACATATGTTTCATTATATGGTTACAAGTCCCTAAAATAAACTGTGTATCTAATTTAACTAAACTAAAACGAAGATTGTTATCTAATACAATGTCATATCTAATAAATTTATCGATGGACTGATGTTTCTTATTATAAGTTGGTCGAGTTTCTTATCGTCACTCATCGAATTCATCTTACCGCACCCCATAATCAATATTTCTCTTCATTTGATGACATGTACCTGCCACCCACCATAATCAAGTATTCTCTTCAGTTCATGAACTGCATCTGCCACACGCCATAATTCACTGAAATCTAGTTTCACACTCTTTCATCATGCTAACCATTCACTAGACAAAAGTATGGTTTAATAAAAACCGATTTGTTTTTGTATTTAATAATTTAAATTTCAAAATAGCTGTATATCTAATAAATATTTAAAATCTAGAAACTAACTAATCTTTTAAACCACAATACTTTTAAATAATATTCATTTGATTTGTTTCTAGATTTTGTACTCAATCAAATAACTGTATAAAATTGAAAATTGCCAAATATCTATTAATTAAATATCTGATGCTCGAAAACTATGTAACATATAACAAAAAAAAATATTCTAATCTAGAGACATATCTAACTAAAAATATCATTTGGTCGAGTCTATATAACTATTATAATAAAAACGATATATTTTGTTCCTTAAAACAAAAGAAAAATATGCCATTCGGGATTATACATAACTCATCATTATAAATACATAAATTCTCCAGCCATCTTTATATACATTTTCACTTCGCCGAAACTTTCAAGAGATTCAAAATGCTTCCTTCTATCAGGATTGCCTTTTTAATAGATCTCAAACCATTCAAAATTGTGTGCCGAATTGAGGTTAAAGTAATCCATTCATAGACTCAAAACAAGATTCTTTAATACTCATTCTTGCATATCAATGTGTAAGCTTCATTATTATTTCTTATTTGTAGTGTTGTTTATGTTACACGTATAATATAGTCAATAATGAAACAAACAAATTGTGTTATAGATAATATATATTATATCCAAATAATTTACAACACAAAATATAAACTACAAAACTGAAACCCCTGTAATATAATAAACATCATTCTAAAAGCGAAAAATATCCGGCAACAACATAAAGGTATCAAAATAAAATGTATTATAAAACAAAAAACATTACGTAAAAGCAGAATAAAATTATTTAAATTTAGTGGAAGGATAATAATATACAATAAACTACAATGTTAAACGCCGGATTATCATATAAACAAATTATATATCATTATAAAACTGAAAGTTAACCGCACTATCGCATAGCGCAGGTCGTATTCTAGTATTCACTTGAAACCATGTCTATTTTCTATAAAACACGTTTATGTTTTTCTCTCATACCAGTATTCAAAAAACGTTAAAGATGGCAGTGATCTTCCGCCTAAAGTCTAGTCAAGCCTAAAAGACAACCTAAATGATTTTATTACAAACAAAAGGCAAGTCGTGATCTAACTAAATCAGTCATAAATGTCAATCAAACCAATATAAGGAAACAAAATCACGCGATCAAATCAACAAACTTATATAACCTGATCCATTAATGACGCGAATAGGTAAGGTCTTGGAGCAGAAGTAAAAGATGTGATGGGTGAAATCGATGATGAGATTAGCGATCACAAGGAGTGTATTTAGGTTTGAGTACAAAAAGAACCCAATTAATGATATAAGGTAAGGAACTGATGTGTCGTATTTTTATCGGTTTTAGTGTATGTTATTATAGAGTATTTCGAGTCTTTTTTTGTTGTCTTTAGTTCTTTTTCAGGTCGCAATGCGTTGATTTGGAGTTTCGGGCACAAGAAGGGAAGAACAAGTCGAAGTATGCAGAACTGTACCAGGGAATAAGGGATCTCTGCCACACAAAGGATCGACCGATCCATGGAGACTGGATCGACCGATCCATGGAGACTGGATCGACCGATCCATGCACTGAATCTATCGATTCATTTACAAGGAAAACTGGATCGATCGATCCAGTGCTCTTTCGGCTCCACCAACCCACTTTCGAGCTGTGCACTCATTTTACCCACTACCAACCCAATAATTTCGACAAGTCTTTTCATTTTTCTGTTCTTTGAAGACCAGAGAAGCCAAGAAACAGAGAGAGAGTTCTAGAGAGAGATTTGAGAGATTTGTTTCTCTTTGAAACTTTTGGATTCCATCTTGTTTGTTTTAGACTTCTTGTAAGGGGATCTTGAGGGATAGAGTTTCTCTTTGAGAAATCTCTTGAACTCTAGATCAGTGTATATATTCATGTTTTCTATCTTAATTTCGTTGATGTTTTAGTAGTTTGCGCAATTGGGTATTAGGATTTCAAAGGGATTTCATGGCTTGTTGATTTAGGATTGTTAGATTCTTGGGATTTACGTTTTGGTTCTTCATCTACTGGATTTCTTAATGCTTGAACTGAATTGATCACTTAGTTCATGATATAAGGTTGTTCAATGCACCGAAAGTGATAGTTTAAACTCCGGAAAAGACTTTAGATGAGCAAAGTGTCCTTAACCCTCGGAAGTTGATGTTATTGCGCTTTGTGAACATATCGAATCTGTTGTTAATGCTTGTTTAGAATCCGAAACTCAGCGGAAGTTAGTGTGGAGGTTTCTATTAACATAGAGAGTTAGCGCTGGGGAAGTAGGTTAATTCTATCGTCGTGTTTGAGTTCTAGACGGTTCTTAATACATTCCTTGCTAGCAATAAATGATTAGCTCTACGGAAGTAGGTTGATTATGTCTGTGTCTGATAACCATGAGTCCCCGCGATTTCCTATTGCCCAATGCTCTCTCACATTAACACTTTCTGCATTTTCTCATCGCATTGCATTATTTTGTTTCAGCCTAGTTTTAGTAAACAAAACCCTTCTGTTTAGTCTTAGCATAACTCTCATCTCGTATCCTCGTCGTGTAACCGTTGGTCTCTGTGGATTCGATCCTGAAGTGCTACAACGACATACCATTCGATTGTGGTATTGCTGGTACTTCAGGTTAATTGGCCTGTGTAAAAGCAGTGAAATCAATTTGGCGCCGTTGCCGGGGACCATTTTGTGTTGCCTACGAGTTTAGGATAGGAGTTTCGTCTAAGACACTAACCTTACTAATTTTTGTTTTTAGTTTTATTTTCTACAGATTTTGAGTCGAGAAAAGATGGAGTTCGCCTGCAGATACAGTTACTGGCAGCAAGAAGAGGGAGACATATTGGAAAATGACATTGAGGATGAGCCATATGTGGAGCCACCCTTTGATGAAAGCGTACTCACACCAGAACAGAGTGCGGAGGTAGATGAGATGTGCAAAGAGAACCCAACGATGAGAAGGAGTAGCCTAGCAGCAATGCTGAGGTTAAACCTCATGTCACATCGGGCAATGCTAGAAGGAAGAGAGCTCACAATGCTGGAGATGAGGAGTGCTAACGAGCTAAAAGAGGTATTTTATTGGGTTCCACCGACCCAATTAGAAGGTATGTGCGAACGGACTTTTGAACCGTATGATTTTGATGATCGCCTACATGTTGCTGAAGAAATTACCTCTGCTATTGATTGTTCTATGCTCATAAATGAATGTCTAAATCTGATATGTGAAACTAGGGAACTAGACGCTTTTAGAGAAGAAAAGTTTGTTAGAGATTATTTTGAAGTCTGTTTTGACACGAATTATATTTGTGCTTCAATTGATCTCGAATCTGACTTTTATTTGCTTGATGAACCTAGTATTCCTCTTGAACTTCATGATCTAGGGTGTGAAACTGATATAGATAAAATCATAGAAAACCCTGAGATCGACATCGATCATGAGAATGTGAATATTGTGTATTATTTTATTGATGGTGATGAAGTAGACTACTTTGTGAGAACCTCGTTTGAACCTGTAGTAGACTTTGTGTTTCCATCAAATGCATTTGATTCTCATGATCATCTGAACCTCAAGGAGCATGTGTTAATCCATGCTATATCTTTAGTAATGCTCCTTGACGAAAAATCTGTCTATTTTCTATGGACAGTAGTGTGCTCCTTTGCACACTTTGATTCTTGTGTTTGCAGGAGAAGGACCAAAGGTGCATTGGCTCAACCTTTTGATTCCTATGACTAGCAAGCGCGTAAAGTCAAGCTATGAGACTCAAAACAAGCGCACTTGGGAGGCATTCCCCTGTTATCCTTTGTATATATGTGTGTTGTTTTATTTACTTATGTTTTCTTAAATAAGAGTTGCAGGTCGGGTGCAAGGTCGAACAAAACGCAAAAATGTCCCAAAGAAGATGCCCTCCATATCTACGCATTGCATTGTAAAGTTTTCTTTTCCCTTGTCTTAGTGTTTTTATTTTAATTTATCACCCTCTTTTGGATTAATTTTCACACCGCTTTTTTCTAGTGTTGTTTTCATTTTTAGTGTTTTTGAAAATGTTTTTGAGTCTTTGTAAAAATTTTTTAAAGGTTTCATTTTTTTGTGTTTTCAGTTTTATCGTGTCAGTTTTATTTGTTTTGTCAAGAACTACCGTTTTCTTTGGTATAACCGTAACTAAAACCTCAGTGACCATTCTTTTAGCCATTCATTGTAGATCTCAGAACATAAGAATATCAGTCTACCAATGCCACCATACTTGTGTGGGTATCTGAAAGATCCAAAGCTGATTTCACTTAATCTACTTAGTTCTCTTGTCTTGGGACTTGGTATACAGTGGATCGGAATCCTCGTTCAGGTCTGAAAATATTGTGAGTGCGGTTTCCCTCTCTCTTCCCTATAATAAAAAAAATAATAATAAAAAAAAAGAGAATAAGAATAAAGGTCAAAAAGAAGTGAATCGGGGATTCAGTGGTTACACCCATTAATACTCGCATCTCATGGAAGCCTGTTCAATAAACTAAGTCGATAGAAAAAATAAAATGATACCCTACAAAGTAGGGAGAAATCGACTTAGGGAAGTGAGAGGAAAGAAACCAAAAATAAGAAACTTGAACGAGTAATGAATCCATGTGTCCATTGATCGATATTCCCTCGATGAGACCGCACATTAAAATTCCAAATAAGAAGTTAGCGATGGTGAATTTGGGTCACTCCAAGTTGTGGTTGAAAGTGGTATGGTTGCTAAGCTAAATGTAAAATACATGAGACTAATCTCTTGGATTGGTATTCTAGATGTGGCTTACAACAGGTAATGGTAAATGCGGTTGTCTAAAGAAAATGAGAGTTCTCGTGTTTTTTTTTAATTCTTCTCCCTTCGGCTTAATCTTTGTTTCCTTTGCTTGAGGACAAGCAAAGATTCAAGTCTGGGGGTTTTGATGTGTCGTGTTTTTATCGGTTTTAGTTTATGTTATTATAGAGTATTTCGAGTCTTTTTTGTTGTCTTTAGTTCTTTTTCAGGTCGCAATGCGTTGATTTGGAGTTTCGGGCACAAGAAGGGAAGAACAAGTCGAAGTATGCAGAACTGTACCAGGGAATAAGGGATCTCTGCCACACACCAAGGATCGACCGATCCATGGAGACTGGATCGACCGATCCATGCACTGAATCGATCGATTCATTTACAAGGAAAACTGGATCGATCGATCCAGTGCTCTTTCGGCTCCACCAACCCACTTTCGAGCTGTGCACTCATTTTACCCACTACCAACCCAATAATTTCGACAAGTCTTTTCATTTTTCTGTTCTTTGAAGACCAGAGAAGCCAAGAAACAGAGAGAGAGATTTGAGAGATTTGTTTCTCTTTGAAACTTTTGGATTCCATCTTGTTTGTTTTAGACTTCTTGTAAGGGGATCTTGAGGGATAGAGTTTCTCTTTGAGAAATCTCTTGAACTCTAGATCAGTGTATATATTCATGTTTTCTATCTTAATTTCGTTGATGTTTGAGTAGTTTGCGCAATTGGGTATTAGGATTTCAAAGGGATTTCATGGCTTGTTGATTTAGGATTGTTAGATTCTTGGGATTTACGTTTTGGTTCTTCATCTACTGGATTTCTTACTGCTTGAACTGAATTGATCACTTAGTTCATGATATAAGGTTGTTTAATGCACCGAAAGTGATAGTTTAAACTCCGGAAAAGACTTTAGATGAGCAAAGTGTCCTTAACCCTCGGAAGTTGATGTTATTGCGCTTTGTGAACATATCGAATCTGTTGTTAATGCTTGTTTAGAATCCGAAACTCAGCGGAAGTTAGTGTGGAGGTTTCTATTAACATAGAGAGTTAGCGCTGGGGAAGTAGGTTAATTCTATCGTCGTGTTTGAGTTCTAGACGGTTCTTAATACATTCCTTGCTAGCAATAAATGATTAGCTCTACGGAAGTAGGTTGATTATGTCTGTGTCTGATAACCGTGAGTCCCCGCGATTTCCTATTGCCCAATGCTCTCTCACATTAACACTTTCTGCATTTTCTCATCGCATTGCATTATTTTGTTTCAGCCTAGTTTTAGTAAAAAAAACCCTTCTGTTTAGTCTTAGCATAACTCTCATCTCGTATCCTCGTCGTGTAACCGTTGGTCTCTGTGGATTCGATCCTGAAGTGCTACAACGACATACCATTCGATTGTGGTATTGCTGGTACTTCAGGTTAATTGGCCTGTGTAAAAGCAGTGAAATCAGGAACATATTATACCCCTAAGAAAAATTAAGTATATAGATTAAAACGAGTAAGACTAAATTTGTATCAATGACTAAAACTCAACCATTCCATTAGTTAAAATGAAATAAAATAATATATATATATACATCCATGATCGGTGACTTACCCATTCCAGACACTTTTATCCTTCGTCCATGAGATAAGGATACATCTTAATCTTCATTGAAAGGAAGGCTGATTTTTCATCTCGAGGTGATGTTCTCTTACTCTTGGTCCACTTGCTTCTTCAATAAGCTTCGTGTTGCTCTTCTCCGGAAGCCAAGCCGTTCTTCTGATTGTTTCCCAATGCTTTCCTTAAAATTAAGAGACATGAACTTCTTTATGTCATATCTCAATCTCAAAAAGAATATATTTTGTAACAATTCTGCAAAATAAAGCATATCGTAAACGACACATGAAACAAGTCTGCAAACAAATGTTGCAGCGATGAGAAATATTTGCAGCTTCAAGTAGACAGGAATCTTCGATATATATGAAACAATTAATTAGGTGTGTTTCATGTGTTTGTCAATATTTATATGTGAATGAAAATTTAGTGATCCTTGTGTTTATGAAGACACTTATTTCTATTTTTGTTAGCTAAACATTTTTATCTTGAATTTTCAAAACAATATTATATCACTTATTTTCATGTTATCTATTTTATTAAAATTGAAGTACAAAAATACTTACTTATTTTAGATGGTTTCTTACAGATTTCCATTTCTTTTTATCTAATTCTAACCATTTTATTTATTATTTTTTTTTCTAAATAATTCAACACGAGTTAATACAAAAGCACAAAGCATAACTTACCTATTTTTAAGTGTTTTTATTACCTCTGTTACATTCTTTTCACTCTTCTTGATTACTTTATTAATTGTATTTATCATTATAATTTGATATCATTTATTTTACATGTTAACCATAATAATTCGACATGTATGAATAAAATTATTTCATTCGTGACAAGAATTCAAAACGGTTAACAAAGAGTTTTTTATTTGTTTATAGAATCAGTTATGCATAGGTATATGGGTACCTGTTTGGGTAAGGATTATTTCTTTTGGGTTTCGGGTTTTTAGATTTTGAAATTAGACTTTGTTTGAGTATTATAAAATTTTGGGTTGGTTTCGAGTCGAGTCTTCCCAGGTCTGGATAGGTTTAAATCTGATGAATATGAACCTAAAATATCCAAAGAACCAATATACCTGAAACAAGTTTGGGTATTTGTATCAAATGTAATCATGTTACCTGAAACAGGTTTGGGTATTTGTACCAAATGTAATCATATTACCTGCTTCGGTTTGTGTATTTGTATCCAAACTAAAAATAACTGAATAACCAAAGTAACCATATTAACTGATTAGACTCGTGTTCGATTATGATGTATATGAACTTAGACCTATTCAAATAATCAATATACAATTAGTTATATCGTAATCCATGTAAAATATATAACATTAATTATAAAAACAAATATCGATTTATATAAAGGTCAAAATCGATACCCACGCATCGGCGCGGGTATTTATAGTTTTATTTGTTAGTTTAACTTTTATAACTAAATATTTTTGTTCAAATTTTTATAATATAAATTAAATATATATATATATATATATATATATATATTGATATTTCTATTATTTTAATTTAAAATTTTAAATGAATATTTTTATTTTTATATTATATAGTTTTTTGAAGAACAAAAAAATTATCCTCCCGCAACCAGCCGTAGCCGAACCAGCTTTTGGATTTTAGAAGTTTATAACGGTTTGAAATGGTTTATCGCGTTTTCTCTGAATTTTCCATATTACCAACAACCGCAAATATTGCGTTTGTGGGTGATAGCAGAGAAACTAGTCATGCCATAAGATATTTGAACAACTAGTACAACGGTTAAAAATTGTGGCGTTTGCGGGATATTTATTTCTCGTTAACTATCAATTACAGTAGTGTTTAAATAATAAATTAAGAATATTTATATTTTATACAATTAGAAAAATATTTAAAATTATATTATTATAATAAGTACAAAAACTATATTTATAAAAATATACTATTAAATTATAGAAAATATTTTTTGTTTACAGTTTTATAATATAAATTAAAATATAATATATATATATATATATATATATATTGGTATTTCTATTATTTAAATTTAAAATTATAACTGAATATTTTATTTTTTATATTTATATAGTTTTTGAAGAAATTTTTTTTTTATCTTTTTGCTACCGCCCACAACCGCAAACGATAGCTGGAACTAGCTTTTGGATTTTAGAGATTTATAGTGATTTGAAGCAATTTATAGAGTTTTCTATGATTGTTGCAAAATGCCAACAACCGTTATTAACCGCAAAAACTACATTTGCGGGTGATAGCGGGTAAACCAGTCATGCCCTTAGCTAAGTATATAGCCCAATCATTCATAGTGTTGTAAAGTATAAATATAATTAGTATTATTTTTCAAAGAAATATAATGTATGATCTAGGATTTTGAAACTTATTATAGTTAGTATATTTTATTTAAATTTGTAATCTAGGGTCTACCATTTCATAACTTTAACAGTGGATGAATATAGGACGTAGGTAAACGATTTATAAACTGAAAAAGCATAAAATGATGCAATACAATTAGATTTACTTTCCTATTAAATTAATTATCTTTAGCATAAAACAACAATGGCATGTGATGTAAATATCAAAAGAAAATAAAGACAGAATCTTAAGATAGATTATGCCTTAATAGTATAAACTAGTTTTTGACCCGCGCGCCCGCGCGGGTGTATGTTCTGTATAAATATATGTTTTCATTAGTTGTAAAAATAATTAATATTTATGTTTTATAGGTTATTGAGTTATAATGTTGGTGTATCTTGTTCATTGTGTTTAATGTCTTTCTTCAAACTATAAAATTGTATTTTGAGAGATCTTACTTTTTTTTTACTTGGTAAACTAAACAACTAAGTGTAATATATTAAAGTATCTTGTTTAGATAGTATGTATTAAATAATATTATAATTTTTTTTGATTGCAATTATAATTTAAAATTATATTTTATAAATAATTTTTTAAAATAAATTATTTAGATAACAACAATTAAAAAACGATTTGAAAAAAGAGTTCTATCAATTTTATTAACAAAGATCATTTTTTAAATTGAATTGGACAATTGATTTTGGGAAATTATATGTTTTAGTTAATTATATGTTTTATTAGTAGTAACAAAATTTATATTACTGATCCATAGTTTATTGAGTTTTAAATTTTGTATATGTTAGTTTGTTTAGGGTAAATATTTGTACTTTGAGATTTTTTACAGAAACAAAAACATGCAAATTAGATGAATTATTTTGACCCATTATTATAATTTGGGCCAACAAATAATTACACTCAAATCCAAATAAAAGGCCCAATTTGTTTTTTCTGGGAAAAAAAAACAGAAACACGTTTTTGTTGAAAGGTGTTTAACTTACCTCTTTACCAACTACTTTTTCTCCTACAGATCTATCTGTCGGTGCCGTCTTGTGGCAAGATCTCTCCCTAAGCGCTGTGATTTCTTTCAGAAGATGGATCTACTAATTTCTACTGCAGATCGGACAACATAAAGGTTTGAATCCTTATATCTTTCTGTATATTCCCTTTTATCTGATTCGATGAGTATCTCTCATATATATATATATATGTTGTGTTACGATTTTCTTAAACAGGATCAGAGATTTCGTTGTGAAGGCACATGTATTTGAGAGATAAAGCCAGAAACATGTATGTATAATCTTAAAGAGAAAACATCGGTGAAGTCAATTTCTGCTAGTGAATCAACCAAAGCTTGTCTTTGTTCAGGAGTGGTGTCTTTGTTCACGAGTGGTGTCATAATCCGTCGGAGGATTTATTAATCGATGTCAAATTTAAGTTTGATGCAAAGGTATGAACAAAATGCCAGTTATATGTTTCATTTCTTTTCTTAGATGGTCTTAACTAAAAAGAAACAGAAATCTAAAGAATTAGCTCTTCGGTTTCTTTGTAAGAGAAAAGAAATATTAATAATTATATAGTTCTGAGTTAGTATGAAGGGTAAAGAACAATTTTTTTATTACAACTCATCTGTCGCTTAATTGTCTCAATTGTGATAGATTTACCAAATTATAAACATTGTTGATTTCGCAAGATGTATTAGTAATATAGTCCAACAACTGTTTATGGTGAAACTCCGACCAGGTGTAGGATATGCAGAAAAGGTCATTCAAAGTCATGGTGAAGGAGAAAGGTGTTCATCAATTTTAACGTGAAATAGCTTTGGTTTTGCACACTAATCATGTAAGTTTAATGAATGTACGTTTGTGAGGTAGATATGAGAGTCTCATAATTTTTATAAATAAATTCAATCATCATTTAGGACAGTCATACATTTGTTTTGACATTGTTAGATGAAATTGGACGTTTAGAACGAAGAAGCAAAAGAAGATACTAACCAGGACATGACATACGACTTACTACACGGTTAGTTATCACTTCTCTATTGTAACTAATTCCTAAGTTGAAAGAAAAATAGGACTCTGTAAATAAAGGTTTAGATTAGAGAACCCCGGTTAAGTCTTTGTTTTAAAAAGATATATGTTGCTTGCATATATTGCGTGGCAGTCTCATATAACACAAATTTTATTAGTTATGTGGTTTTAGATGAAAAAAAATGTGTATCCATCTAGAAATCCAAATGATAACAGTATTATTGAAAATAATTTTTGGAGATAAAGAACAAATGTTGTTTACATAACTAATAAAAAACTTGTTGACAAAGCAAGATTTTATTCCACCGTAGAGAACCTGTGACTGACTGAAATCTGCATCATCAAATTTTAATTTATTTTAAAAAGACATCCAAACATAAACTGTGTAAGAGGCTAAAAATATATAAAAAGACATACCTTAGAGGTTGTCGAAAACTTCTTTGAAAACTACATTCATAGTTTTTTTCTGAGGCTTGCCATCTTCGTCTAAAACCAAAATTTTCAATCCCTTCTTTGAAGTAACTCTAGAAACAGCCACATATAACTGACCATGTGAAAAGACAGGTTTTGGTAGATAAATGCCTACTTGAGATAGTGATTGCCCTTGACTTTTGTTGATTGTCATTGCGAAAGCCACAGCGAGAGGTAGTTGCCTTCTTCGCATCTTGAAAGGCAATCTAGTGTCTGATGGGGTTATTAGCAGTCTAGGAATATCAACTGTTTCACCAACCCTTTCTCCAGTTAGAATCCTGGGTTGAACCATAAAATCCATTAGCTGAGTGATCTGTAGTCTCGTTCCATTCATTAAACCCTCAGTAGGCGCTATGTTTCGCAGAACCATAACAGGACAACCAACCTTCAGTCTTAAACTATGATTCAGTAATCCAGAAACCTTAATAGTGTTGAGAAAATCAGGACTAAGAGCCTCATTGTTTACTGAACTTGTATCAGAAGGATCAATGCTGTCAGCACTGTGATAAATTTTTTCCTCACCTGAAAAGACACATTAATTAGAAAAATCACGGGTCAAAAAAAGATGGCGTAAAAAAAGATAAAGGAAAATCATTTTACCTTGAAGCTTATCCAACATATATTCATTCACTGTATTAACATCCTCATTAGTTGGACAAAGGATAGCTCTTTCTTGAAAAAACTTTGCATCTTTTTTTCATGCAATGAAGTTGAATCGCCATAAATCGCTTTGCTGATTGCTTCTATAGGATCATTACAGTTGGTAATCAAAAAATCCGTTGGAATTTCTATCTCTGCCTCACCATCGTTAGGCTCTGAAAGCTTCCCATCACCAACCTTTAATATCCATTGAGAAAACTCCTGAAGATCCTCTGCTTCTGCTGGTGACAAACCAGCTGATAGCAATCTCATATTTTTGGAGAGCTTAAGAACTTTGCAGTGATCCCAAAGATATGATGAGTTTAGTGAGGACATAACAATTTCAGCTCTACCAGCACCATTTATAACATGCAATACCTGTCTAAAGTCGCCACCAAAAACAACAACTTTTCCACCAAATGGTTGTGTGTAGTGTTTCCCAACAATATCAGATAAACTTCTATCCAAAGCTTCAAAACAATGCTTGCTCATCATAGGGGCTTCATCCCAAATAATAAGTGATGATGCTTTCACTAAATTTGCTTGGTCACTTCCGTGCTTCATAGTACATGAGGAAAACTCATCAGGATTTAGGAGTATACCAAATCTGGAATGAGCTGTCCGACCACCTTGCAACAACAACGATGCGATGCCACTTGAAGCAACGTTTAGAACAATATCTCCTCGAGATCTTATAGCTGCAGAAAGCAATTTCCACAGAAAGGTTTTCCCAGTCCCACCAAAACCGCTAACAAAAAACATGCCACCATCGTCTTTATTAACAGCTGAAAGAATCTCGTCATATACCTTTCTCTGCTCGCTAGTCATCTTCGAAATATCTCTTTCAAGAGTATCCAACAAAGAGGAACGACAATAGCTGCGTTCGTCTAGGATCAAAACTTAGAATCGTCACTACTTGTCCTTGGTAGTTTAGGCATAGATTCAAACCTTGCTAAAGAAGTACCATTTCATTGCACCAAAGGAATATATTTGTTAAGGCAACTTTGTTTTTGGAAAATCACTAATGCTTAGTTTTTATTTTGAATTAAAGAACGTCCATTTGCATGTGATCTTATTGTATGACATATATTTACATCTTATTGTATGATATTAATTTTCATCTATCTAACGAACTGGTTATTTATTCTGCAGACCAAAACCACTAATATGATGAGATGAACTAAGATAGTATCAAAATGGCAATTGATGGTTTGATTGTTTTGTAATGTAGATGTTTAGTAATGTTTGTAATCGATTACTAAGAAGACAAAATGTCTACCTTTTAGTAAATGTGAAGTGGTTTTCTAATTAAATGTGGTTAAGGAATGGTTTTGTAATTGAATGGGTTAATAATTATTAAAGACACGTGATTCTCTATTAAACACAACAGCAAAACGTTGAGTTTTATTGCCAGTGGCATAAGTTGGTAATTATTGAGGAAAAGTCTGGGTTAAGTACCAAATGTACTTCTCCTTTAATAGATTAGACTAGATTTTGATCTACGCTTTAAACGCGTGATTTTATTTTTGAAATTAAATAATTTTTAATATGAATTTTTGTATAAGATAGCGTATGGAAAGATTTAACCGGAATCAAAGAACCGAATTCATAAATAACCGAGTGGATCTCAATTCCAAAACTGAAAAACCGAAATTGAACTGAAACCAAATCGCGAACCGAATAGATATTTGAATTTTTAAATACAAATATATACCTACAAATATTAAATATATTTAATTTTTAAATAACCAACTATCGTAAAATACTATTTTAAATCGAATTACCCGAAAAACCTTATTACCCGAATATATTTAATCCAAAACTTTTAAAATTATCTAAGTTATCTAATAATTTATTCAAATAATCTGAATTAGTTGATATTTAAACAGAAAACTCTGAATTATCTGATGTTTACTTATATTATCCAAAGTTACCGAAAAAATAATAATTAACCGAATTAAACTCAATTTTTGGATATTAACCGGTTTTAACTTTGTTACCTGTACCAAACTAAAAAACAAAAGTAACCAAACCGAAAGCAAATCAAGCTTTGTAAATACCTAAACAGTTCGTAAATTTCTAGAACCAAAAAAACTAAAAACCAAAATATCCGAACCAAAATTGAATGATGAGGTCTAAGAGGGTATATACATTTAGATGGTGCAAACAAATTATTCTATTTGTACAATTATTCTATTTGTACAAATTATTTAATTCCTCTACATATATGGTATATAGATAAATTAAAATATAAGCATTGTTTTCGTATTTGAATCAGGTCCGCGTTCGAACCGGTAAACTCGGTGATCTGTATATAATTCATGTAATATTTAACGAAAACTTGTTAATTAAAAAGCATATAAAACTAAACTGTGCCAATAATTTATGACCTCGCCCAAAACGATCTGATAATATTTCTAAAAATAAATAAGCCTCTTATATACTTTTTAATAGAAATAAAATTGAATATTCATTTTATACAACTAAACTTTACTTTTTATAAATATAAAAGTATATAATATTTTAAATAGAATAATATGCTTACCTAACCAGCTTTGCATTGAATTTTGTCTTATTTTTAATAATAAGTCGAAACATATTATTCTATTTAGTAAATTTAAAGTTGAAACATTTTATTCTATTTAGATAATTATATATTTTATATTTGTAGGAAAGTTAAATTTAGTTGTAGCATATTAAATAGTTTATTCAATTTTATGTATTGGTTGTAGAATAACCAGCAGAATCAGCCGGAAAAAAAGAGGATGAGATTCGTATCATATTTACAAACTAATATTTTCTATTTTAATATTAAGTCCATTGTGTATTGTTCGTGGAAACCTGTAAATTTAATCATATAACATTAAGCCAGAAAATCTGCCGTCGACAGTTTTTAGTTATCAGAGAAGTGGGTCCCGATTATTCAGGACTTACAGTGGAAGTTATTACCAAATGAATTTACCGTATAAATAGTTACTGTTGTATAATTAGATAAATACATTTTAAAATAAGGGTAAAAAATAATGACAATTTTGTTTTAATAAATTAGATTAAATTTTGACCCATACTTTAAAAGTGCAGGTTTATTTTCTTAAAACCCTAAATTTATTTGAAACTAGATACGGATTCGCGCTATGCGCGGATATTGTAGGTGATTGGTTGAGATGTAAGTAGAAGCTTTAACTTTAATTTCTATATACATCCATATAAATCACCAATGATGCTTTAAGTAGGCTTTAAAGTTAAAGCTAGAAAAATAAAAAAAAAATGGTTGTAAAAGCCTTATTCTCTAAAGGAAAAATATATTGTTGTAGGATTATTGTAGGAAGATATTTTCATTTTTGTTGTAGAATGATTGTCTTTCTCATTAACATATCGGTCTTTATATGCATGGTCATAGACCGTCATAGGGAAAGAGATAAACACTATAAGGAGGAGATAATGATAACTATAAATATGGATAATAACTAATGTCAACCACCTAGAGATTTATCCTTAGCACTCCCCCTTGGTTGACACTTCTGGTTCAGAGATTGTTACATGCTTTTGATGTTGCCTCATTAAAACCTCTCCTGGTAAACCCAAAACCCAATGTGGTAAAAAGGGAAGCCAGGACAGGAAAAAGAGTACAAGACATGTAACTCCCCCTGATGAATGCACCACTGTAGATGACGCATTTCTATCTGGTGTCTGAGCTTCTGGAACGTCGAGGTTGCCTATGACTTGAAGATGATCAGTTGGATTTTCCCTTGAATGAACTTGTAACTCTTGGACGTCTTTATGTCTTCTGGAACTCCATTAAGATGTGGTCATGACGTACATCTTTGCTGCTGATCACTCTGTGTCTTGGTTGGACGGATGACACTCGACCGGTACTCAGATGGACTTTTAATCTGCGATTAAATCTTACTCGCAGGTTCTTTCATGTTCCACGGATATTCTAGTCTCATGGCTTAGCCATGACGTGGACATTTTATATAGGGTCATCGACCAATCATATATGAATCATCTTTAGATTCTTATGGACACGCCTAGTCCATTTGGTCATATGTTAATTGTATATGCTAATGGTTTGTCCATTATGGTCGATCTTTCTTTCTTATCTTTTGATATATCCATGTTAGGTAATAGACCTTATCTATCACGTCCATAACCTATGAGTGTCTGAGGTTATCTCATTAGTTGCTGCAATAAGTTTTATGATCTCATCAAACTATGGATCTGCAGTCAAATACACTTATGGACCTTATACATGGCTTATCGACCTTTCTTGCTTTTAGCAATACCATATCTATTAGGATTCAATTTGGCATACTTCTAGTCACTCTTTTAGTTCATTATGGTTTCTTTTATCCATAGGTATAAGTTTATGGTCGTGCCTTTACTTCTGTCCCATACTATAACTTTAAAACATCCCATACCATACATTCCTTCTGATGGTGTCCCGTGACCTTACTCGCACATATCTGTAACTTGTCAATGAATGACTAATGTTGCTATAACAACTTTGTCTTTGGTGCACTATCTTTGTTCCTTAGGACCTATAATGTTATACCACGTTTAGGACCAATATACTAGTCATCCCTCATGGATGATTGGACTTAGAATGTAAGCGGACCTAGCCTTGGTCGGTATGTACTTTAGTATGGACCATACGGCTTTCTTAGCCTCTCCATACGTCCACTTATTATGGGGTTTGGTCGTATTGATTCCAACACTCATACCAATGACTTAGTCATTTGAACAATTCATTCTATTCAAGAATTGGCTTAGTATAAACACAAGGGATTCATACATCTTTATATAAACATATGGACTGATTGTACTAAGTATTTTCTTAGTTTTTCACATTACTTGCAGCTGCATAATTTCAATCCATAAACAGCTTAGGAACATGATGTTCTTTGAGAATTTCTTTTCTCACTTTCTTGTTTTCTTTTAACCATTCATCGAGTGAACCATATGCTACTTACTACATACTTATATGTCAATTTATTGACCAGACTTTGTCAAATTTAGTAGCCTCCACCACATTGGAGTATATCTCCTTATAAAGTGTTCCTTAATCTCTGTGAGTATCCTTGTGTCATCAAGCTATGCTTGAATGTCTTTTACTATCTCACGATTTTCTCACAAGATTCTTTTATTCATCACTGGTTTTTATCTGATGGCGTTTCTATGGCCAATACACCCATCACTCTTTATGTATATTCCAACCCCACGGTTTCTTTTATTTTATGAGTACTCTTTCGTGGGTTCATGATCCTCGCTTATATCTTTATGATCAAGTGCTACTTATCTTGCGCATTTTTATATCATTGGTATCGATACCCTTTCTGCGTTCCATTGTACTTCAAACATGATCCAATCGATTTCAGATCTTTTTATCTAGGACCTTCAATACCTCGCAGCTTGGCGTCCCAAGCTACATGGTCTGGTACCTTAGATGTTTCAGCTGGCCAGCCTTATCTCTATGTCTGGTCTGGTTTCCCTATTGACCTCGGATTTCATATTTTATGCACCTTTTCTCTTTTCCGAGGTTCTTTTTCTTATGGAATATATTGGTCTATCTATAGTAGACTCTATAGCAACTTGTTTGTGTCTCTTCTAGGACATCAAATTCATTTGGTGCTGAGCTGGTATGAACTTTTTCTTTTCTTTCTCGGGTCTATGTGTCTGGCATCTAATTTAGCTAGCTTTGCATAATCTTTCTTTCTTTAGACGTCTTAAATCATATTCTCTGGTCCGAGGATCTTGCCAAGACAATGATGGTCAATACCATTCTCTTTTTCTTATCATATCCAGTTTATATCTTTCTCCTTTTGATGTTGGATAGTGAGATTCATAATTATTCAATCCGTGTATCTGGCCACAATCTGATCACCCATATTTGGCTCAAGGTTTCTTTAAAACTTGTGGGAGAAAGACAAACTTATCCAACATATATTCCCAATCCTCTTCAGAGGTTCCATCTTAGACGGCACATTTGTCTGTGGTGGTTTGTTTAATAAAATCTCAAGATGGTATATGTCTGGCTTTATGACCCGTATTCATTCTGAGATGGGAATATCTATGCTCACTTATATGGCCTGATGCATACATTGCATTGTACATGTAAATTCATAATGTACCTAAGCATTAGGCTGGACGTGGATTGTGTACCACCAAGAGATCTTGAATCTCTAAGCCTTTTATGACATGGTTACAACCTATGTTGCACGAATTTGATGTATGGTCATGTATCACTGGGTTTAATCCTCACCCCCCCCCCCTCATGAACATACTCATTTTCCGTGATGCTTAGGACAATAAAGCCTAATGAGTTTCCCTTGTGTACATGTTACACAACGTGAGATCTTATGGGATAACTCTGGTGCCTTTGCAATAGCAATCATGTTTAGACCTCGACGGCTAATCCAGTCACGCCATTACGTGTAATTTCGTGGGTATACCAATTTGGGTATCCATGGCTCTTTTTTTGCCTCTTAACATACTGATCCTTAGCATAGTTTAGATCAGTAGAGTACATAAGTATAGTTCTTGGTGGTTTTTATTTCAAATCTTTCGTAGGAATCCTATTTTTTCCTTTCTTACCCATTGTTTCTCATTTGGGGAAACCATTTATACTTAATCTTTATAATTCAATGGGTCTCATGGGTGAATATAGATCATTTGGATCTCTCTAGCCCTTTAGGCATTGCCTTGGCCATAGTTATTTTAACTAGGCAACTATACTCTTTAATCTTTTGTACTCATCTTTATAAAGTATGAATCATATTTTCTATAATATAAGCTTTATTATTTTAATTTTCGTTTTTTCTTTCAAAAAAAATAATTTTCGAAAATTTTTTTTCGAAATTTTTCATAAATAGGTGTTTTGTATTATAATAATAATAATAAAAAACTTATTCATTTCATAATATAAAGTTTAAAACAAAGCACCACAGGAAATAATAAAAAAAACGAAACATAAAGCTTAAAAAAAATCAGAATGTCTAAAGGCTTAAACAATAGCCGGCCAGTCCATAATAACACCTTGGACATGGCTTACATTGATTCTCTATTCAATGTATAGACCTATCTCATCATCTATATGAGTCCACCCGATTTTTCTTTTCTTAGCTTCTTCAGCATCGCCGTATATCGCCTCACATGCTAGGTTCTCGGAATGTATCATGAGTTTGTCAAGTTTATTGAGGTTGTCTTTCCTTTTCTGCTTCTTTTGCTCATCGGCCAAAAGGTATGAGAGAAGTTCGTAATAGGTTGTGAAACCTTTAGCCTTATGTGATAACAAAACTTCCTTTGAATGGAATGTGTCACGAGTTTTGTTTAACAAATCATTGTTTCTTATCACTTCACCACATAGTCTAAGACTATAAGTGATTCTCATAAGAGCAGAGTGATAGTCATCCACAGATTCATAATCCTGGAACCTCAGAGCTTTCCATTGTTTTTCTGATTCATATAACAATGGCTCAAAGAACATGGTGTTCAATCTTGACCAGAGATCATAAGGATCGTTGATGTGGCTGCACTCATCTTTTAGATCCTCCACGGGATGCTTTCTCATTATCAAAATAGCTCTACACCTTTCGCATGCAAGGGTGTCATTGCCAAATTTGATACACTTCCTGAGTCCTTTAGACTTCAAATCGGCTGAAGTGTTCATCGCCCAATCAAGGTAATTGTCTCCATTGAGATCAAGGGCATTGTAATCCGAGTGATGGAGTCTCGACATCTGAATTTATTAATAGATTCATACTTTTAGATATAATAATTATATTATTATTTATTTGTATATACTTTATTTGTGTTTATATACGGTTTGATATATATTTGGTATATATCTTTTAGCATATATCTTATAATTCTTATATATATACCCGATTTATATTATATGTTTTATGAAAAACCGGTTTTGTATTATACCATGCATGTATACGAGTAAGTATAAACAAATACCAATAATCGAATTGAACAACAAAATCGGAACAAACATTTACGCATGTGGAAAAAAAAACGTATGCATGTATAGAAGAACTAGCCAGATCAAATGCTCTCGTATGCATGTAAAATCAAAACGCATGCAAGGGATTGACAATGCAAGTTCACATTCAATGTTTACGATTATATTATACGTTTTACGAAATCAAAAACGTGTTGTTCAAGATTAAGCAGAACAAGTTTATGGTCTATAATGCAAGCGAGTTCAATGTTCAAACTCTAACCTTAGTCAAGTTCAAGCTAAGATGAGCGATCAATCTTACGAATATGTTCAATGTTCAAGCAAGCCATGATCAAGATGATTCGAACTCCATTATCATACGGTATAACAGATGATGAATGGTAAAAACATAAACGAAACAAGCGATGGTTATGAATCATATGATCTATCTCAAGTTCTTTGGTTCTCAGGTTAAACGAGCAAAACGGATACGCGAGTTCAAAGTGGTTCATGGATGCAAGCTTACGACACAAGCAAGACGTATACAAAAAAAAAAAAATCTCGGTTTTAAGTTTATGATCAAGCCGGTTTTATATTCAATCGAAAAACGCAAACATGATACGAGCTTCTTGGGTTAAACAAACAAAACTTAATCAAACTTTTACAAGTAATCAAAACGTATCAAAGTTCTCGGTTTTTTTTCCAGTTCAAGCCGGTTTCAGAAGTTCAAAATATCAATTAGGTTACAAGTTAATTCAAATAAAACAACATGAAAAATCGAGAATTTTCTAAAACAATGAGCCGGTTTAAAACTTAAACATGGGGCGATATAAATCAAACTAAACAAGCTCTCGGATCAAGTGAACAAAATATGCAAGTTCGGATTCAAGCTCGGGTTTAAACAAGTAAAATACACGCGTGCGATCAAGTTCAGGTTTTAGGTACTTATGCTTCGCGGTTTAAGGTTCATAAAAGTTAAACCAAAACGAATTCAATGGTTCAAGCAAAACGATCAAGCAAAGCAAATTCAAGGTTCATAAAAATTAGGCAAGATGATGATGATGAAACAAAGCGAATTCAAGTTTCATGATTAAGGTTTCACAAGATCTATATAAACTTCAGTTTCATTCAAACAAATCAATGTGATCAATAAAGCTATAATAAACAATCAAGGAGCTGGTATATAAACGACATGATCAATCGAAACTTATAAACAAGCTATCAAGCTCTCGGGTTTAAACAAAATGACTTTTACAGATTAGAGTTTAATAAACGTAGACATGATCATGCGGCTTACACGACAACCTTACGGATTAAAAAAAACGTAATAATATGTTTTCAAAAAAAAAACTATAGTGTATGAGATCTTATACGGCATGATATGTAGTGTTAGGGTTTAGAATCAAATCACATGCGGATTGCATGTGTATGATAGGGTTTTTTTTTTTTAAGGTTCTTATTAGATCTAGGGTTTAGACCTTTACCTTGTTTTCGTGTGCTAGTCGGACCATCGAGAGGGCTAGGTTTTTTTTTTTTTTTAGCTAGGGTTGGCGGGTCGTGCTGATAACGTGTTGTAGAAGGATTGTCTTTCTCATTAACATATCGGTCTTTATATACATGGTCATAGACCGTGATAGAGAAAGAGATAAACACTATAAGGAGGAGATAATGATAACTATAAATATGGATAATAACTAATGTCAACCACCTAGAGATTTATACTTAACAATTTTATATTTTTCCATTTAATTTCTACAGCTAAGTTAGTTACAGCTGCATGAAAAAATTCTACAGACTAATTTCTACAGTAAAATTTCTACAGCTACGCTCGAACCAATCGTCCCCATTATTTTATCTAATCTTCATTCAAATTATTTATATTATATTATAGAGTTTTCAAATTTTGTAGTTTATATGTTGTGTTATACAATATTTCGATACATATATATATATATATATATATATATATATATATATATATTTCCTTACATGCATAGAATTGATTTTTTTATAATACGTGTTGTACATGGTGTTATTTGATAAAGTATAGCGTTTCGTATGTAGTAATTAGTGGTTTGACTTGTCGATTAATTGAGTTATTAATTTTTCTAATTAAAGAATTAATTTTATTTTTATTTTATATAATTTTAATTTATATTATACAAAATCATTGTTTTAAATAATTTAAATATTTAATAATTATAACCAAAATAATTAATATATAAATTATTCATAAATAAAAATGAATTTAAATTATTTTATTAAATAAATAAATAAAATTAATAATAATTAAAATTATCCAAAATCAGAATTCAAGTGGAAATATAGATAATAATTTATAATTTTATAAATTTTTATGTTTGCATGTCCTGGCAATCCACCTAGTGAAATATGAAAACATTAGGTATAATTTTTTTTTAAGAATTGTTACGCATATTATAAATTCAGATATTTTTTTAGGATCGCTAAAACATATTGAAATCAGTTTTAAAAAAGTTAAGTTATAATATATATAGAATATATATAAGAAGTTGGTAAATAGGGAACTGGAAATGTAAGGAAATATATATTGAAAATATCCAATTTACTTTACATATTAACATGATATACGGTATGAAAGATACATTAGTGTAGATTTGATCAAATTTATAAAAACATGGTTAGAATATCCTGCTTAAATGCTTGTATGTTGATTTTTATTAAATATACAAAATTTCAAAATTTTGAAAATATAATATTATATCAATGTACCGGTTTTTTTAACTAAACTTAACTTATTTTTATCTAAATGAATGACTTTAGTTTTGTATTAAACGTTTTAGGTTTTATGATTAGATGTTTTAGGTTTTATGATTTGGAATAAAGATATTTTATAAATAAGATGTTTTAGGTTTTATGACTTAGAATAGAGATATTTTAGTTCTCGTGATGTATTTTAAAGTTATTACATAAATTAGGTTATTTTATATTTTTATTGGCAATTTGATTGAATTAAAACCTATAACTAATAAGAGCAATACATAAATGTATTAGCCCACTCCTCAATCAAATATCAGCCCACTTAACCATTAAAAATGGACACTAGATCGAAATGTTGCATGTGCCAACACGTGTTGGATGAGGAAGCGGTAACGCCGATGAAATTCTTTCACCATTAACGCCACCGTAACATTCTTCATACATCACTGTGTTCTTTGCGGCCGTCTATAATAAAGTTTTGGGAAGTCTTGAGACAATTTGAACAAATCATTTTTCAGTTGATAAAATTTCTATTGCTCATTTAGGCAAAGATGGATCAAGCATAGAACATAATAGAGGAGATCCATTGACTAATTTAAATTTATCTGACCTGCAGAAAAGGACACAAGAAATTCCAAACTAAGATGTGAACTTATTATTGAAACCAAGACATAAGTTTATTGTTACAAACTGAAACCATAACTGGTTTGATTGTCAAACAACAGATGGAAGAAGAAAACAAAGACAGATTCTGAAGGATACAGGAGAGGGAGAGAGAGAGGTATTTTGTAAATTGTATTCTATATGCTAACCACTGCAGTTTAGTTAATATCGGTAGGTAAGTTTAATTTAGTTAGAAGAGTTTAATGGTGGGTCGGTTAAATTTAAGTATATCAATGAACATTTAATATATGTATAAGAAACGCATGTATATTAGTCAATAGGATAAAAAAATATTAAGCCACGGTAGAGTTTAAATAGGACTCTAAATTAATAGAGTAGATAAATTTATATTTGATTGCAATTTTATAGTATAACATTAATGAATTTTATTTCAATTATAGATATGTAATAAGGTTTAGAATTATACGTAAATATAGGCGATATGGATTCAAAATATGTAATCAGGTTTGAATAAAATGAGGATATAATTTTTTTTATATTCATACATGAAACCTACCCGAAAGTTAGGGTCTCGAACCTGATTAGACCCGGTCTATATGCTTGGATGAGTCTTAAATTGTTATATTCAATGATACCGAATCCGACCCACAACAAAAGTGGAATAAGTGTCAAAACCTATATATATAAATATTAGTTATGATTATATAATAAAATTAATACCTAAAAATTAAAATATAATTCAAATATGTTCTTTTGGGTATTTATGGATAAAAATAGATGCTTTGGATACAAATTACCCAAATTAAATTATATGCATTGTTAGTTTCTGAAAAACAACAGGTAAAGACCGTATTTAATGAGTATTTTTGTTATTTTTAATTATTTTGGGTAAATTAGGGTAATATAGATATAAAATACTATAAGAGAATTGGGTAGTTTGATTATTTTGGTTAAACAAATTCAAACCTGAACCAAATATAATGGATATCCAAAAAAATCTAGTTCTTTTACATGACAACCGTACTTGTCCAGATCTAGGAGTATTCAATTTGAAACCGATTTTTTTTTAAATATGGATAGGACCTTTGAAAGCGCTATATTATTATTTGAAAAATCTTCTAAACCTACTTCCTCATGAACTTTGGTTTTGTCACGGTTTTGTAAAACCAATGTGAAATCTTCAGTCTTAGATATTAAACCGGACAAAATAGACCACTACCAATTAAAACCCAACCAAACATATTTTGGAAACTAAAATTCGATCCAAATCTTCAATATCTCAATGCATGGGTCAGTAAGAAAAACGAACTTGACTCAGTTTCTACATAAAAGGATTAAACGACACTAATCATAAAAGTTCATTATAGGCATAAATGTTTATTTGATCTAAGCCATGTTTTTTTTCATTCAAAAAGATGAAATACAAGGACTAGTAATGAACAAGGAAATATCATCAGCAGCTAAATCCCAAAGCAGAGAAACTAAAACCCACACCCGAGTATCTAAAGAAAGCCAATGAAATTCTAAACTTGATGTCCTAAGTTACGGAACGTTCTAAGACAAAGCAGGAGAGTGAAGATACCAAGAACCTTAGGCTACCGGAGGCTTCAAAGAGACAGCCAAACGAGACGAAGACGGGATTTCAATCAGGATAGACCAGCAACACTTGGACAGCTAGACAACCAACTCGAAAGACAGAAAAAGTCCATCTACCAAATTTTACAGCAGAGCGAGGAAACACACCTCATAACCAAATCTTTTCACCAAGAAAAAGCCGAAAGCAAAACAAGGGACTTTAGAACGCTTCAAAATTGAAGAAAAAGTCCATAGAACCAAACATCTCCAAGCAAAACCAGAACCATGTAGAGAAACCATAACCTTGAAAACACCATCTGAGAAACCACCAATGGAAGAGAACATCCAAACTCGGAAAAGAAGCACTTGAACATGCCCACAAATACACCCAGACGATACAATGACCCCACCGAGAGTTGAAATCTCTGAAGCAATGATGAACATAAAAGGAGCTAGAGTTGAAGAAAGCCCAGAAACGACGTCAGCGAAAGCACCTGCACTGCCTCCAGCTACACCGCACTGTCAACAAGTCCTCGACCTGACATAAGGCGCCAGACTCGACTCTGAACCCAACTCTCTAAACCAAAACCTCATCTGAAACTAAACAAAGAACTGGAGACACTCCCCCACAAAAGGAACTCAGACTAGCAGAAGACACAAGGGAGCACAGAAAAACGAAACGAAAAAGCACCAGCTACCACCAAACCAGTCTCCTCTACAAAGACTCAATCAACGGCCAGAAACTTAAAAGACATAAGCTACACACCAAACTCAGAGTGGTCACAAACAGAAGAGTCAAAGGCTCGAGCTTGACCGCTAACCTTCAATGGCTTTGGAACAGGCTTGAGCATAACACCACTACCGTACAGAAGCCGTCGAATCCACCACCTAGCAAATCTTCCACCAAGCCAAAGAAATGAAGAACCGAAACCAGATGCAAGACACATAGGAATATGCAATGAAATTAAAAGAGGAGGATAGAAATTTATGTCCATGAGAACTCCATGGGATAAGATTTCGAGTTGATAGCTCTTGGGAGACGTTGGATGCACGAGAGTGCTGAGTAGCGAGGAGGTCATTCCAAACTGCTAAAACTTCCTCCATTAGCCGAGATGCTTTGTTTCCTGGCCTTCAACATGATGTTCGGTTTGCGCAGAGACAATGACCCAACCGAGACCTGCCATCACCTAGAGAAGGCGAATGGTGACTCTGTTCCTTCCCGTAGTTGCCATTCACGACAACCACAAATAGCTTGCTGTGAATAAATAAGAAAGTGCGGGTCTGATATTGGATGTGCAGACAAGATGAAATTCAACTTACTATATGCTTGAAAGAGCCATTAAGTACCGTAAATCATTTGTTAATTTGGAGACATTTCATAAGACTAAGAGAGGTTATAAAATAACGCCCACAGTTGAGGAATGGACAAGAGCTGAGAAGATATGTCGTTTTTAGGGCATTTTGCCTAAGATCATACGTCTGATGTCTGGTTCTAATTACCCGACTTCGAACTTGTATTTCTATCAGGTCTGGAAGATCCATGATCGGCTTCGAATGAATGAGGAAAGCGAAGATGAGATTGTCAGAGACATGGTGGCATCGATGAAAGAGAAGTTTGATAAATATTGGATGAAGTCACTCGTGTTTTTGCAATGACAGAAGTCTTTGATCCACGTTTTAAGCTTTCAATTGTCGAATGTTGTTTAGGGAAGCTTGACATGAGTACACGTGATGTGAAATTGAAGAACTTGCGTGATAAGCTCAGTACTCTGTTTGAGTTATACGACAAGAAATCTAAGACTAACTCACCTTATACAGAGCCACGTTAAACAATTCTACAAAATGTTGGTACTGAAGGGTCAATGGGAATGTTTGAGAACTACGATGTGAGTGTTTCTTGATTTTTTTAAATTGAGTTTATTTATTTTTTTAAAATCGTTTCTGATTTTTTTTATAAAACTTTCATAGGATTTCTTTGCATTTCGCAAAAACAATAGCGTTGTGAGTGGAAAAACACCTCTAGAAACTTATCTTGATGAATCACCTTTGGACGTTAATAATTTTCGGAGTATGGACATTCTCTAGTTCTAGAAAGATAATACTCATAGGTATGGCGATTTGTCAGCAATGACTTGTGATCAACTTAGTATTCCTATTAAATTACAAACCCATCAAATTAAAACAGTATTCCTATTACAACAGTGGCTTCATAGTCCTTTTTTAGCATTGGATCGTGAGTTCTTAACAAATACATGAGCTGTCTACTCCCAAAGAATGTTTAAGCTCTGATATGTACTAGAAATTGGATAAAGGGATATGAAGTTTATGAACATGGTAAAAGATTCACATTATCATATAATGTAGAGTACCATGACCATTAATACTTACTAACTTCAACTATTAATATTTTCAGAAGAAGAAATTGATGACGAAGAAAAAGAAATTGATGACAATGATGAAAATGAAGAAGAAGCTTGATTTGTTATTTTAGTTTGGTGTTTTACTTTTATATACATTAAGATTGATTGTTTGGATTTGATTTTGGTTTTTATTTATTTTTGGGATTCATTGTTTGGAATTAGTGTTTTGTTTAATTTAAATTTGGTTGAGACTTAATAGTTTGCAGTCTTTGTTTCTGATATTGTTAACAGAGTTGCAGCCAAGTTGAAGTGATATTATTTCGTATGTGAACTTTGATGCTTGGTTATGTCATCTCATTGTGTGTATTGTGTAGTTTGTTTCTGATATTGTGTAGTTTGTTTCTGATATTGTGTAGCTTTGTAGTTTGTTTATGATATGTTTCTTGATCAACGTAGACACAACTCTCTCACGAACCAAGATACGTTTCCTTGTTCTTCAAGCAACAACCAAGTACAAATAGGGATGGCACGGTTTCTTCTTCGCCAAACAACAACCGAGATACATGAGATATAAGTTTTCTGATGAGGACTGCCAGTCGTCCCGCAAAGGCTTATGCATTTAGTGGACGGGTTTGGGTTTAGGAGTTGAGTACCGCGGGCCACGGCGGGCTAACCCGCACAGATCCCTCGGAAAAAGAGACCGCGGCGGGGCGGGCCATTGCGGGGCGGATGATCCCAATTGCCATCCCTAATTAAATGTTATCATAAACATTTGACTATACTAAATCATAGTTTTACTAAAATTATTTGTTATGCAAAAAATATATTTAAAAATGTTATCCTACGCCACAAATACTAAGTATATTTATTATTAAAAGTAACATATTAATGCTAATCTTTCTCACAAATATCATTACTAAAATTATAAATCTATTTACATATAAATACTAACAAAAATTTTGATATAAAAAATTTAAAATAACGGTATGTCTTAAATGACAGTATGAGACCCGTTTTTCCCAAATTAATTAAAATAAATATACTATCTGAAAACTCCATTTATTATTTCTCATAAACTGTCTCAAAACACCATAACTTCAAATAAAAACAAATAGTACGAATAAATATCGATGAAACATATATCCATAAGTCTGAAAAATAAAGGAAATGAAAACGCCCAAAAGCACCAATACGAAATGATCACTCTCGATCGTTAGTCTCACCTGAAAGGAGGAAAGAAGGAGGGGTGAGTAACAGGGGAGTCACTCAGTGAGGTATGGGATGCTAAACCGTAAACCACTGACTCAGTACATAGCACTACAACTATGTAGGCCTAGCTCTAGCATGAACAAACATAGGGCCTAATGCACCACACGAAACAACCAGTGTACATGGCTAATCTCTGCACCCCGCATTCTCCTCATAAGGATATATATATATATAGCTATATGCGCCGTTAGTACAAGAGTCCATCCTCGTACCCCGCAATCTCCTATGCGCCGCTAGTACAAACGTCTTTGTACACCGCAATCTCCACACAATCCGCCGTTAACACAAATATTTTTGTGCCCCGCAATCTCATAACAATAGACTTATATTATATATTTATATATAGCAGTTTTAACATCACGCAATCCACTCAACCGTTGAATCATCTAACATCCTATATCCGGTTTAACAAGCATAAAATAATACCAAACAAGACTCTCATGAAGACTCGATTCATAGAGACAAAACATGTTTCGAAACTAGATTTTCTATAATAGTAGTACTAAACTAGCACGAGATTAAACGGAGTAGCCCTCACTTTTGCCAAATTCGGAGACTGAAAAAAAACCAAGAAACATAAACGTGATGACGTGGACAGCAAAGCACGTATTAGGAATTCCCCTTAGATTGAGCTAGTGGTACACTCGGAGAACCAATCGAGAACGTACAATAGCCAAACAAAAATAAAGAAACGTAATTAGCTCTAGGGTTCATATATTATGAAGTTGCATGTGACACAAGAAACACATAAAAGATTCACGTCACCTTCTCGGATTGGAATTGCAGCGATGGATCTTGAGCTCAACCAACATGAACTGCGCTTCCAGTGTCTCATGGTTGATTACGGTGTTGATCGGCGCCGGTGGTGGTGAGACGCGGTGGCTCTGGTTGGCGGGATGATGCAGCGGTGATGCTCGGAGACAAAAATGCAACAAGGCTCCGCTCAACACTCATGCGAGAGAACAAGATGACAGAAGAACATGGGATGAAGATGGAGAAGCAAGAGAGAGCACAAATGGAGGAAGGAAGAAGGTGGAGAGAGATACGAGTGGAGATGATGGTCACAATAGCCCTAAAAAAGTTTTTGTCATAAAAATAGCATTTAAGGAAGAAAATGACCAAAATAACTTTTATTAAAGGATTAACAAAATGACTAATATACATTTATACCAATTGGGTTAACTAATATAGACTTAGGGTTTAGAGTTATGGGATGAGGTTTTGGGGGTGAGGTTTAAAATTAAAAAAAATAGTATAAAAATTAATTTTTTGAAAATAGAAAAAGGTTAGTTTTGTCATTTTTGTTCTTGAAGGCTATATTTGTGACAAAAACTTTAAAAATGGTTATTTGAGAGATTTGTCCTTATAGATATGTAATAAGTTTTAGAATTATACGTAAATATAGGCGATATGGATTTAAAATATGTAATCATGTTTGAATAAAATGACGATATAATTTTTTTTTATATTGATACATGAAACCTACCTGAAAGTTAGGGTCTCGAACCTGATTAGACCCGGTCTATATGCTTGGATGAGTCTTAAATTGTTATATTCAATGATACCGAATCCGACCCACAACAAAAGTGGAATAAGTGTCAAAACCTATATATATAAATATTAGTTATGATTATATAATAAAATTAATACCTAAAAATTAAAATATAATTAAAATATGTTCTTTTGGGTATTTATGGATAAAAATAGATGCTTTGGATACAAATTACCCAAATTAAATTATATGCATTGTTACTTGGGTAATTAATTTTTTTTAAAAAGGGTTATTTGAGAGATTTGCCCTTATAGATATGTAATAAGGTTTAGAATTATACGTAAATATAGGCGATATGGATTTAAAATATGTAATCAGGTTTGAATAAAATGACGATATAAATTTTTTTATATTCATACATGAAACCTACCCGAAAGTTAGGGTCTCGAACCTGATTAGACCCGGTCTATATGCTTGGATGAGTCTTAAATTGTTATATTCAATGATACCGAATCCGACCCACAACAAAAGTGGAATAAGTGTCAAAACCTATATATATAAATATTAGTTATGATTATATAATAAAATTAATACCTAAAATTAAAATATAATTCAAATATGTTATTTTGGGTATTTATGGATAAAAATAGATGCTTTGGATACAAATTACCCAAATTAAATTATATGCATTGTTAGTTTCTGATAATTTAATTTGGGTAATTTAATTTGGTATCATTGAATATAATTTGGGTAATTACCCAAGTAACAATGCATATAATTTAATTTGGGTAATTTGTATCCAAAGCATCTATTTTTATCCATAAATACCCAAAATAACATATTTGAATTATATTTTAAATTTTAGGTATTAATTTTATTATATAATCATAACTAATATATATATATAGGTTTCAACACTTATTCCACTTTTGTTGTGGGTCGGATTCGGTATCATTGAATATAACAATTTAAGACTCATCCAAGCATATAGACCGGGTCTAATCAGGTTCGAGACCCTAACTTTCGGGTAGGTTTCATGTATGAATATAAAAAAAATTTATATCGTCATTTTATTCAAACCTGATTACATATTTTAAATCCATATCGCCTATATTTACGTATAATTCTAAACCTTATTACATATCTATAAGGGCAAATCTCTCAAATAACTCTTTTTAAAGTTTTTGTCACAAATATAGCCTTCAAAAACAAAAATGACAAAACTAACATTTTTCTATTTTCAAAAAATTAATTTTTATACTATTTTTTTTTTTTAATTTTAAACCTCACCCCCAAAACCCCATCCCATAACTCTAAACCCTAAGTCTAGATTAGTTAACCCAAGTGGTATAAATGTATATTAGTCATTTTGTTAACCCTTTAATAAAAGTTATTTTGGTCATTTTCTTCCTTAGGGCAAATCTCTCAAATAACACCTTTTGAAATTTTTGTCACAAAAATAAACTTCAAAAACAAAAATGACCAAACTAGACCTTTTTATTTTTTAAAAATTAATATTTTTTATTTAATTTTTCAATTTTAAACCTCACCCCCAAAACCCCACCCCATAACTCTAAACCCTAAGTCTAGATTAGTTAACCCAAAGGGTATAAACGTATATTTACCCCCAAAATCTCACCCCAAAAAGGTTATTTTTGTCATTTTTTCCTTTAAAGTTTATTTTTGTGACAAAAACTTTTTTACGTCTATCTTAGGGTATTTCTCTTGTTACTTTCTGATAAACAACAGGTAAAGACCATATTTAATGAGTATCTACTATATTAAAACAGAGTTCTATTTAAATTTACCATGAGATGTTTTTAATTTGGACTTATTGGATAGGTTGTGACCAAATATAAAGATATTTTTTTATTGGGTCAAAAAACTACCTTACTTATATATTATATTAAAATAAAACAGAATCCATATAAAGATTTTTCCTTTGATTTACTATGATAATTACAAACAATGAATCCTATATTTATGCTTAACATAACTAATTAATACCTTATTTCATAACGTATATTACATTTCATTTCATTTGAACATTTAACAAGACTCCTTATTTCACTATACAAATTATTTTATTCATTCCATGCTCACAACTTTGGTAATAGTTATTTCATTCATCTATATATTAAAGAGTACACCAAATCATTAATATTTTAATAATATAGTAGATATACCAAACAAGACGACATACATTCAGTAACATATCTCATTAAACGTATCATACAATGTCATTTACTATTATATCATTATTGATTACTTCATTGATAATTAAATAGCGACATATTTACTTTGATTATCAGTATATTATATAACTTTGTCAACTTTCATTATTTGAGTTTCACTATTCTCAAACAAAAAACCTTTATATATATATATATATATATATATATATATATCTATGTAACTTATAGTTATGTTTCTTCAACTATTTATCACATTTTCAATACAAAACCAATCTTTATACCCTAAAATTTTGGAATGCATTCGTAGACCCTATATATATCCTCTACATAGGATACTATAACCCATATATATGTATGGATTTTTTTTTTCTAATTTGAAAACTATTTAGAAATTTTTGTAACATGTTAATATAAATTCCTTATAGTAACACAACACCTTTAGAATATTTACTATTGAGCTGAACATTCAAAATATATTTTTGCCTAAATATTGATACAACTTACAATAATATATTTATGAGATTCCGTTGGTTTAGGTGGAACAACACACCAATTCCATGAATAGCAAACTAATAAAATCAATATCTTTTCAGATACATATCTAACAATATATATACAAATACGCCTAGAGTCTGAGAAAACTTATAAATAGATACTCTACAGATACGTTTTGTGTCTATTAGAAATTTCTGATCACCATTGTGCTTTGTATTATAATCGAATCATGTATTATAATCTAATCTTGCTTTCCTTAGTTTTGCTTTGAAATGCTGGAAGCGTTGTGGCTACAATCATACTACTACTACTTCTATTATTAAAGTTTTGATGTTATCTTATCTTTTGTGTCGGACTCTATCATATCTAAATATAACTCTTTTATTTTACCGCTATTTTCTCTGCCTCATTTCAGCTCTAAGGGCTGATAATTGGCTCAATTTCAAGCTCCAAGACATTTCTACAGTTTGCCACAATACAAAATTGTTCAGATATCTGCTCATTTTTGTGTAATTGTAAACATGTATTAAGTGATATGCATCCTAATATTGCATGTATACATATATATAGGTCGTTGCTATTTCTGAAGTTTGTAAATGTGCTATGATACTCAAAAAGATTCTGTACAAACTACAGATACATTGATTGCAATTTGAAAATGTTATTGACTGTTTTGTTGATCAACTATGTTGATTAGCTTATGTTATTGAGAAAAGAGATACTTTGATTTTGTTGAACAAATGTCTCACTTATAGCTAAAACGAGAAGATATGTAAAGTTCTTTCTCTGGTAATCTAACTTCATTCTTTATTTTTTTATTCACACAATTTAATTAATAATGGTTGGTGTGAAAGAAAAGCAAAACATCTTGGAGGAGTTGAAGAGGAAGAGCACAAAAATATTTAGGTTAACTTACTTTGTTTTCATAAATATAAAACTCTATTCATTTCAACTAATATAAAAGTTGATATAAAATATTATATAAAAAATTATATAATATATAGTAT
Organism: Moricandia arvensis; assembly: GCA_905132765.1. Classification (NCBI taxonomy): domain Eukaryota; kingdom Viridiplantae; phylum Streptophyta; class Magnoliopsida; order Brassicales; family Brassicaceae; genus Moricandia; species Moricandia arvensis. The sequence continues at coordinate 37,873 of CAJHQP010002608.1, forward strand.
ATTGAAAATTATATAATATATATATATATATATTAAAATCGATAAACATATTACATAATCATACTATAAATACAAAATTATATAATGTCATCTTCTAAAAAAACTATTAACTCATCTTTATTTTTTATTTTGATAAAATATTTTTTGACAAAGTAAAAAATAATTATTACTATATTTTTTGAATCAAAAATTAAAATTTACAACCGAACAAGAACCAAACCGAAAACAAAAAAACATAATTCAAACGCAAACAAAAATTTATAAAATATTATCAAATCATAAAATTTTAATTTAAGAACATAAATTATAAATGTAAATAATCTCGCGCAACCGCGCGGGTTAGAATCTAGTTTTTGTTATTTTTAATTAGTTTTGGGTAAAGTAGGGTAATATAGATATAAAATACTATAAGAGAATTGGGTAGTTTGATTATTTTGGTTAAACAAATTCAAACCTGAACCAAATATAATGGATATCCAAAAAAATCTAGTTCTTTTACATGACAACCGTACTTGTCCGGATCTAGGAGGATTCAATTTGAAACCGATTTTTCTTTTAAAAAAAAATATGGATAGGACCTTTGAAAGCGCTATATTATTATTTGAAAAAACTTCTAAACCTACTTCCTCATGAACTTTGGTTTTGTCACGGTTTTGTAAAACCAATGTGAAATCTTCAGTCTTAGATATTAAACCGGACAAAATAGACCACTACCAATTAAAACCCAACCAAACATATTTTGGAAACTAAAATTCGATCCAAATCTTCAATATCTCAATGCATGGATCAGTAAGAAAAACAAACTTGACTCAGTTTCTCCATAAAAGGATTAAACAAGACACTAATCATAAAAGTTCATTATAGGCATAAATGTTTATTTGATCTAAGCCATGTTTTTTTTCATTCAAAAAGATGAAATACAAGGACTAGTACATAAGCTGAATGAACAAGGAAATATCATCAGCAGCTAAATCCCAAAGCAGAGAAACTAAAACCCACACCCGAGTATCTAAAGAAAGCCAATGAAATTCTAAACATGGTGTCCTAAGTTACGGAACGTTCTAAGACAAAGCAGGAGAGTGAAGATACCAAGAACCTTAGGCTACCGGAGGCTTCAAAGAGACAGCCAAACGAGACAAAGACGGGACTCCAATCAGGATAGACCAGCAACACTTGGACAGCTAGACAACCAACTCGAAAGACAGAAAAAGTCCATCTACCAAATTTTACAGCAGAGCGAGGAAACACACCTCATAACCAAACCTTTTCACCAAGAAAAAGCCGAAAGCAAAACAAGGGACTTTAAAACGCTTCACCATTGAAGAAAAAATCCATATAACCAAACATCTCCAAGCAAAACCAGAACCATGTAGAGAAACCATAACCTTGAAAACACCATCTGAGAAACCACCAATGGAAAAGAACATCCAAACTCGAAAAAGAATTGAAGCACTTGAACATGCCCACAAATACACCCAGACGATACAATGACTCCACCGAGAGTTGAAATCTCTGAAGCAACGATGAACATAAAAGGAGCTAGAGTTGAAGAAAGCCCAGAAACGACTGTCAGCGAAAGCACCTGCACTGCCTCCAGCTACACCGCACTGTCAACAAGTCCTCGACCTGACATAAGGCGCCAGACTCGACTCTGAACCCAATTCTCTAAACCAAAACCTCATCTGAAACTAAACAAAGAACTGGAGACACTCCCCACAAAAGGAACTCAGACTAGCAGAAGATACAAGGGAGCACATAAAAACGAAACGAAAAAGCACCAGCTACCACCAAACCAGTCTCCTCTACAAAGACTCAATCAACGGCCAGAAACTTAAAAGACATAAGCTACACACCAAACTCAGAGTGGTCACAAACAGAAGAGTCAAAGGCTCGAGCTTGACCGCTAACCTTCAATGGCTTTGGAACAGGCTTGAGCATAACACCACTACCGTACAGATGCCGTCGAATCCACCACCTAGCAAATCTTCCACCAAGCCAAAGAAATGAAGAACCGAAACCAGATGCTCAACTCTCATCTCTAGCCCAGATCTGAGACGACGAACAAAAAGGATGACCATTTACTGAAATTAAAACCGTATAGTTACAATAAAAGAAGAGACGAGACAGCTTCCCGCGGCGGTGAGGAGCACCGACCGCCGGAGCAGCAGCTGAGCTAGCAGCAAGGTTCTTGTCTTTAGGGTTTGACGGCCGCTAGATAGAGGAGTGTTCTGTCCTTGATGTAAGATATGTTCACTGTCTTAAATCCAAACAAAAAAGCTTGACCAAACAAAGAAAGAACACACATCAGCAGAAAAACACATGTCGTTAACGAAACACAACAGCAACAAAATAATCTTAAAAATAAAACAGAAACTTTTGAGAGTCACATATAGAGAAAGACATAGAGTTGCAGTTGCAATCTGGACCAGATTCAGTTTTGGTTTATTTTGTATTTTTTTTTTCCACTGAATTTTCATTAAAATAGAAACAACCATACATAGGAGGGATTCAAAGGTATAATACAAGACTTGGAACATCTAACGCCGACGAGTTCACAGAGAAACACTCGGAGACAGCGGCCAACGGACAACGAACCGTCCTTGGAGCCAAAAGCTAGCAGATTAAGAATCAATCTCTAGAGAAATTAAAACAACTAAAGCTACCTTAACTCAAACCGAAAACAGATCTTAAATCAAGAGCAATAAAACATCATAGGAACATGAGCAGGTAAGAAGCAGAGGAGGGGGAGAAGGATAGAAGCACCAAAGTCGAACTTTATTGAGGTTGAAGCCCGGAACTCATTATATTGCTCCATCAAACGAGAGAAGCCACGAGCAGTCCGTATGGATACAACCTAGGGAGGCGAGGAAGAGAACCTGTTTTGACCTAGCGACCACCCACAACACAGAGCCAACAGAAACCACAGCTCTGAATCCAATGATTTTAGCCGGAAAATCAAAGCTACCAGCAAGGATTACCACAGTCACGAAGAGACTGATCCGTTACAACAAGACCAAGGAAGAGCACACCTCCAAAACACCCACCTGCAAACCTATAAATCAGATGATTGAAGCGCAAAGACAACCCAAAGGTTGGATGAACCGGAAACAGGAAGAAGCCCCATGAAACCAGCGGCAGAGAAGGATTTGGCGCAAGACTCTAGATTTAGATCTGAAAACTGAAGAGATAAAGATAAGCTATAGAAATTCTTATAAATTTTATTTATAAAACTGTAAACTTAATATTTAGATATATATATATATATATATATATATATATATATATAATATTATGATATACCCTAGTATTTAGAAATAAAAAATTATATATACTAATTTTATACAATAATTTTAGAGAAATCTCTTAATTTTTTTTATCATAAATATAGCACATAAATATCATAACCTAAATGTTCCACTAAAGAGATAAAATGAAACTTATATCTCTAGATTAACTAATCGGACAATTCTTTCAAATAAATATTTTTAATTTTTTGTCAAAAATATTTAAAAAAAAATAAAATGACCAAATGTTTTATTGAAGAAAAATTATCTTTTAAAACTATTTAAATTCAAAACATTTAATTTTTTCTTTTTGAAATTTAAAAATGCTTTTAAAACTATTGTAAAAATTTATCCCTAATGGTCGAATCAGTTTGATTTATGGTGATAAGAGCTTCAATGGGTACAAATTCATCTGAGAGAAAAGTTAGATGGAGAGGCAATATCGGAGTCATCCCGGTGCAAGCTCGAGACGGCTGAGATTGCTGCTTCAATATAAAAGGACACGTGTATTGATATGTGTATCGAAGAGTTTCTGGAGACAACCGACACGTTGATGGCGAGACGATGCAGCACAAGGGTTAAATTACTGATCTCAAAGTACTGCCCATTGGGCTGCAATGAAATGCACAAGTTGGACAACAACAAAAAAAAGAAGATGTTGTCATCAGTTCTACTTGCTGAATGTTTTAATCCGACCCGGGCTGACCGGTTATAGCGGATACGTTCTCCCAAACCGAAGTCATTTGATTGGTCTTTGAGAGCCAACAATACGTCACTCTCATCAATTCTCTGCTCTCTCTCAATTTTATTCGACCCCAAAAAAAAAGAAAAATTATATCCCTTTCCTCAAGAAATCTACCAAACCGACTTTAAGAGCTTCCTTCGAGTCTTCTCCTCCTCTTGGTTGATATTGGGTTAGGGTTGTTGATCGATTTCGCGGAGGATCTAAAACTTAGAATGGGTGGAGAAGGAGAAGGAGGAGATTTGGTTGCCGTGAACGTCAGGTGCTCCAATGGATCCAAATTTAGCGTGAGCACGAGTCTCGATTCCACGGTGGAGGCTTTCAAAGAGTTGGTGGCTCAGAGCAGCGAAGTGCCAGCGAATCAGCAGCGTCTGATTTACAAGGGTCGGATCCTCAAGGACGATCAGTCTCTCCTCAGCTATGGTGGGTTTCTCTTCTCCTTCTGTTATTTTGTGGATTTAATTGATTGGAAATCGCATAAAGTTTCTATCTTGGAATGACCCAATTAAGATTTGATGGATGTTTAGCTTCATACAATGTTCCATTTTATGTTCTGTCTGAAAATGACCTTATCTATTGAATGTATATCTAGGTTTGCAGGCTGATCACACCGTTCATATGGTTCGAGGCTCCGCGCCATCTTCATCACCTCCTTCTGCTCCGGCTACAACTCAAACCACTGCACCTGGTGTTACTCGAGGGGTTGGTTCAAATGATACCTCAATTCCTGGGCTTGGATTTAATCCTTTGGGTGGTGGTGGGAATGCTATGTCTGGGCTATTTGGAGCTGGTCTTCCGGATCTTGAGCAGGCTCAGCAACAGCTAGCTCAGAACCCTAACATGATTAGAGATATGATGAACACACCAGCCATTCAGAGTCTTATGAACAACCCTGAGTTTATGAGGAGTATGATTATGAGTAACCCTCAGATGCGTGACCTTGTTGATCGCAATCCTGAGCTTGGTCATGTCCTCAATGACCCCAGCATCCTTCGGCAGACTTTGGAAGCTGCGAGAAACCCGGAGCTGATGCGTGAGATGATGAGGAATACTGATAGGGCTATGAGTAATATTGAGTCTATGCCTGAGGGGTTTAACCATCTTAGGCGTATGTATGAAAATGTCCAGGAACCGCTAATGAATGCTACTACAATGCCGGGGAACGCTGGAAACAATACGGCTTCTAATCCTTTTGCTGCTCTCCTTGGGAACCAGGGTGTTACGACCGATGCTTCTAATAATTCTACGACACCAAATGCTGAAACGGGGACAGGAAATGGTATTCCGAACGCAAATCCACTTCCTAATCCTTGGGGTGCTACGGCTGGTAAGAAACTGCATCCTCATCCTCTTAGTTACCTGTGTGATTACTCGTTTTTTGAAGGATGCAATAACATTTCAAAATACTAAGAGTGGCGTGTTTATAAGAAATGGAAGTTTATGGTTACCACACTGGCTCAGGAGCAATATTGTGTATGATAAATTCCTGAGTTTGTTCATTTAGTTTTCACAGTTTGTTGTTATTAGTAGTTTGTTTATGAAGAAGTTACTTGGCTGCTTGTTTCTAGTTTAGGTTCTATTCCTAATGCAATAAATATTATTGAACATGTTGTGCGGCTACTTGACAGGCCAGACGAATGCCCCTGGAAGTACAAATTCTGGTGGGGATGCAAGAAGCCCTGGACTTGGTGGACTAGGAGGGCTTGGTGGCCTTGGTGGCCTTGGTGGTCTTGGAGGCCTTGGTGGACTCGGTAATCTTGGAGCGGATTCACCTCTTGGTGCCACTCCAGATGCTTCTCAGTTGAGCCAGATATTGCAAAATCCAGCCATGTCCCAGATGATGCAAAGCGTCCTTTCCAATCCACAATACATGAACCAGGTAAGACCTAGATTAATATGAACTTAAGACATTGCTGCTGTTGTGAACGTGTATTTAATGGTGTCCCTTTGTTTCAGCTGATGAATCTCAACCCACAACTCCGAAGCATGCTAGATTCGAATCCTCAGTTGAGGGAAATGATGCAGAACCCAGATTTCCTTCGTCAGTTTAGCTCCCCGGAGATGATGCAGGTCAGTTGGGCCACCTATGTTGTCTCTCCAGAAAAACAATTATGTATTTCTAATCTATTATCAAATGATGAAGTTTCTTCAACCTAATGTCATGGATTGTTTTTTTTTGTCTTTAGCAAATGATGACTCTACAGCAATCACTTCTCTCTCAGAATAGGAATACGACTAGCCAGTAAGTCTGAATACCCTTCGCAGATTTTGTTTTATTTCAAAATAGTTGAGCTGTTACATGTCCTTTAACTGTATTTGGGTTGTATTTGTGTTTAGACCATAGTGTGACTAGCAAAACAGATAAGTCTTTCAATCGTTACCATTACTAACCTCTAGCAAGGACTGTAAAGCATTTCAATCGTTGTAATAGACTTGAATAGAAACAATAACATTATTTCTTTCTTCTTGGCTCTTCTGCCTTTTGACATAAATATCTCTTTTTTTTCTCAATCAATATATATTTATGTTCCCAATACATCTTCTGTAGGGATCCAGGGCAAACTGGTGCTGCTGCAGCAGGTATTCATATAGATATTATCTGTCTCTGAAGTATAATGGCTTTAGTTGTTTGAGCACATGTAGCTTATTGAGTAAATGTTGAAAAAATGCTTATTAAGTAAATCATTACGATGGTAATGTTTATAGGGACAGGCAATAACGCAGGGCTGGATTTATTGATGAATATGTTTGGCAGTCTTGGTGCTGGTGGTCTGAGTGGCACGAACCAACCCAATGGTTAGACTCACTGGAGTGATAGACCATTTTCTTTTTTGATTTTATTATGTATCTGTTGAGATGGTTCCACCATTGAAGGATGTTTATTGTTTGATTCCAGTTCCTCCTGAAGAACGCTTTGCGACTCAGTTGCACCAGCTGCAAGAAATGGGATTCTATGACAGAGCAGAGAACATAAGGGCTTTGCTTGCAACCAATGGGAACGTTAACGCTGCTGTAGAACGACTCTTGGGGAGTATTGGCCAGTAGCAGCAGGTTCGTGAACTGATTGTCTCATCCATATCTGTGGCATTCTCTCAGTTATAGAATAAACAGTCTTTGAATTGTGTTTCAGTAATGATGATATTTATGAAATTCTTATAATTTAATTTTATGATAGGATTGTCAAACTTGTGGATATATATTTGGGCAAATCTCTCAAATAACACCTTTTGAAGTTTTTGTCACAAAAATAAATTTCAAAAACAAAAATGATCAAATAAGACCTTTTTATTTTTAAAAAATTAATATTTTTTATTTAATTTTTCAATTTTAAACCTCACCCCCAAAACCTCACCCCATAACTCTAAACCCTAAGTCTAGATTAGTTAACCCAAGGGGTATAAACGTATATTTACCCTCAAAATCTCACTCCAAAAAGGTTATTTTTATCATTTTTTCCCTTAAAGTTTATTTTTGTGACAAAAACTTTTTTAGGTTTATGTTAGGGTATTTCTCTATATTATTTTGGGTCTTCGTGGTTTGAAATTTCAGATTTTAAGAGTTTCATTGTGATGTGTCAGTCGCTTCCAATAAGGTTTTCAAGCAGATCAAAATTCTATGTTATATAAAGAAGTAACATTATTTATTATTGTTTCTTAGGGCCTGCCGAGTTCATATGAAAAATAAGGACAACAAATCTAAGTAGTCCATGGCTCTAGACTAATCCAGGTTTCAATCCGAAATCTATCTTTATTATAAAATGGAAAAAAAAAAACAGAAAGAGAGAGAGAGAGAGAAATTATACATCGTGCAATGAGGATGTGCATGTTTACATATCCTAATCAGTGATATGGAATATATGATATACACGAGGATTCAACTAACAATTCTATTTTATAAATGTCAGTCTTATAAAGGAAGTGAAGATTATTTAAAAAGTTCAATGGCCTTTGGTTTTATTTGATTGAGCCTGCCCTTTAGAAATCTTGTAATGGTACAATTACATATTCACTATATTACAAGAAAAGAAAACAGGTGATTCACGATGACCAGATCCATCAAATATCCCACTGGAAACTAGCTTTCCCGGGAAATTTTGCAGAAATTTCTCACCAGAAAAAAATACTTCATAATTTATCAGTGAATTCTTCACGAACGTACTCCGACTAAATAAGTTCGTAAATTCCCCAAGAACGTTTTACCGATGAATATTCGACGCTGTTTATCTACAGAATATTTAGTTAGGAACATGTCCGTGAAATCTGTGGGGATGTCCCGAAATAATTATTTTAAATAATTAAGTTAGTTTAATTTAAAATATGAATTTAAGATGTAAAAGTTCTTTCAATTTAGATTCATTAATACTTCTATACCAAGGAGATTGAAGTTTAAATCTTAGAAAATGCAAGTTACGAAGAGTTGATTACGTTTTGGGCCACTTTATAATATTTTTTACGGTCAAAGTTATTTACTACATGTAAAGCACATTTATGTGGGTTCAACATAGTGTCCAAATAATTTTATCTTTAATGTAAACATAATAGTGTGTGTTTCGTTAGAAGAAATTGGTTTTGATAGAAGAATTGGTTATAGTTCTGAAAGCATGTAAACTTTTTGTTTTTGTTTGGAAGTTGTTTGAAATTATTATTTTATCTTTGGAACAAAGATTTTGGTTTTGTGGGGATGCGAATGTCAATATAATCATGAATAAAAAGCAAAAAAGATCTCTTAATTTTGTGGATATAGAATCGAAGTTTGATGTGGTGGAAATTAGTCATTTAAACACTAAACATAGATTAAAAAAACTATAACGTATTGAAAGGCTATAGACATGGACGCCAATATGTCTACGATCTCAAGGATGAACAAGTTAATAATTTCAAACTAAACAGCCATGTACATGTCTAGGGAAAAAAACAAAACTTGAGTGTTGAAAAACAAAATTAAACAAATCAAAAAACCAATTTATCGGAAAAATGTAAAAAAAAATGTATTGTGAACAAGATGTATAAAATATATTGTGGACAAAGTTTTTGCAAAAAAACATTTGTGAACATGGCCTACTAAAACTAAAACCTATATCAAAAAACTCGAAACTTTCTTCTGAATGAACTCACATGATTGTTTCTTCACGATCAGTAATGCTGAAGTTCTTCCTTGTGAAGAAAAAAAGAATCTCTCTAGCAACTTGCTTTGGTTCCTTCTCCTTCGCTAACAAAGGTTTTCCTCACTATCTGAAAAAATCAAAACATTGTTTTCGAGAGGTTGATGGTAAAGTTAGAGAAAGAGACCAAAGTTCAAACATTTGATTTAACGGAGAGTTCGATGAGAGACCAAAGATCTGGAACTGATATAATGAACAAACACAATGACCTGTAGAAACTAGCCAACGAGTAACCAGCACCAGTATTTGCCATTATTAGTAATGAACTAGGGTTCTATTCCCACCATTGATGAATCTTGAATCACAACATTGAGAGGCTCCACAACCATGGTGGTGATAGGGGAGACTTTGTTTTGTTTCCTCACAGGGGAGACCCATCCACGCGCCATCTATCCATACATTACCCGTCCACATCTTTTGCAGATCTGGATTTTGAAATCGAAACTTTGCAGATCTGGATTTTGAAATCCACAACAACACTAAGAAACCAACAAAACAAAAACGAGAATCGATTAGAAGGATATAGAAGATCAAAAAATTTCAGAGAATCTAAGATTTAGAGGATCAGAATGTCAAGCTACCTTCTTTTTTCTACATTTTTGTATGTTTTTGTTGTTGTAATCGTCTTTTTGTTCTCTTCTTATTATCCAAGATCTGGTTCATCTAGAATTCTAAGGAAGAGAAGGATTTTGTTACGAGTGAAGAATTATAAGAATGATTCCAAATTAACAAGCTTTGCGGATTTGAGTTTCTCGTTCTTCACCGATTAGCAAAAGAACTAAGATTTAGGGTGAAATTGGTTTGGAGAAGTTTGAGTAGAGTTTCGAAAAAGTGATTTGGAGGTGAGGAGTTTTCAACAGGATTGAAGTTAAGGGGGGGGGGAAAGTTGAAGATGAGAGAGAGGGTTTGTGATTTAGTCACATGTAGTTGATAGAGATGGTATAGGTTAATTACAATGTTGGGTATATTGGTCAAACAACACACCAAAAGTACGTCACAAGCAGAAAGTGCCTATGTGTGAAATTATAAAGACATAAAGTGCCTTTGGAAGTAAAAAATTCAATTACGAATATTATGGAAAAAAATTACAAAAGATCTCACCATGATGCAATGAGTACTTTGAAGTGTGAATCTCATAGGATGACTAAGGATGGTGTAGGTAACTCATAAAGTAGATATATTTTTTGGTTGTAGAATATCTATTTAATATTTATCATAAATTGTAATATCATAATTATGCGGGAAAATTTCTCAAATAGATTTTAAAAAGTTTTTGTCACAAAAATATATCTCAAAGAAAAAAAACAATCAAATAAATATTTTTTATTTTGAAAATTTTAAAATTTTAATATTTTTAATTTTTAATTTTCATCTCCAAAATCTCACCACATAACTCTAAGCCTAAATCTAGATTTTATTTAACCCAACATATATAAATATATATTTACACCTTTTATTAAAGTCTATTTGATCATTTTCTCTTTAAAGACTATTTGATCATTTTCTCTTTAAAGTCTATTTTAGTGAAAACATTTTTAAGTTTATCTAATGATATATTTCTAATTATGCAGACATTAAAAGATGTTAAATAAAATATATTTAAAAAGCATACAACTGCAGCCATTAACAATATTTTGATATAAAACTACTTAGGAATGTTAGTGTCCGATTGGAGAGAAACAATTCCTCTCATAAAACTGCAGCCATTAATGTCGTTTCCAAACCCTCAAAACACATATCGTCTTCTTCTTCCTCATCCTCGTCTTTAACCTTTCCATACTCACTGTAATCTTCACCATCATCAACCGTATCAGCAATAAATAGGAAATCAGCATCCTCCTCCCCATCATCATTTTCATCTTTAGGCAAATTATCAGCATCTTCTTCACCTTCATCATCTTCTTCACCTTCCTCATTTTCTTCCCCTTCATCTGAAACTTCTTTACCGTCTCCACATTCTTTTTTTCCATCAGTAACTTTTCTCATCTTGCTTCGACTTGATACACAAAGACGTACATCATGCGTTTTAGTAATCTCGATCAAGTTCCAAACTTTTCGATCACTAGTAACATGAATAGGAGGAATGTCTGGTAATGAATAGGTTAGCTCAATAACCTATGTGTTCATGTCCAAGTTATAATCCTCTTGAGCTATTTCGACAAGCTCGGCATGTGTAGAATCTTCACTCAAAAAGGCAATTCTCGCACCCTTAGTATTATCAACCACAAAACTCCAACAATCATCTTTCACCAACCATTCTCAAACATAGACATCAAGGTCAAAAGATTAACCCTCAAGACTTCCCTGGAAGTCTTCCATCATTAGCTAGAAACATTAATAAACATATTTGATAACCTCTAAATTATCACCAATAAAGTTATGGATTTGATTCAGGATCCCAAATATTATCTAAAACACATGAATTAACAATAAATTTTTGAAAATTCATTTTAAATTTGAAGAAAATGATGGTTTATTATACATTGTCGTCGAAGACTTTCGTGAAAGTCTTCCCGTAAGACTTCCCTAGATATCTTCCATTCATGTCATTTTTGCAATTGAAAATTTACAAAGGAAGATTTTCATGGAAGTCTTCCAATATTTCTTTGTTGACAAAAAAAATTAGGAAGACTTCCTTGGAAGTTTTTCAAGATAAACATGTTAGTTTTTCAATTGATCGAACTGTGTCAGAAATTTGAATTTCTCGTGAAGACTTACAGGAATGTCTTCCAACGGAAGACTTCCGTGGAAGTCTTCCGAACTTTTAAATTAGATCTGCTTACGGTCTGTGGAAGTCTGCGTAGGTTACTTTTGCAATTGAAAATATATGAATTTTTTTAGAAGACTTCATGGAAGTCTTCAGTCTTTCGTTACCTTATGTTTGATTAGAATCACTGAACAAAACTCTGGAAGACTTCCACGTAAGTCTTCGTCTGGAAGACTTACATGGAATCGACGTACATGGAAGTCTTCCAATTTAATTTAAATGTTCAAGTTTAAATTTTCAATTGCAAAAGTAACCTACGCAAACTTCCACGGACTGTAAGCAGACTTAATTTAAAAGTTTGGAAGACTTCCACGGAAGTCTTCCTTTAGAAGACATACCTGTAAGTCTTCACGAGAAATTCAAATTTCTGACACAGATCGGTCAATTGCAAAACTAACTTGTTTATCTAGGAAGACTTCCAGGGAAGTCTTCCTAATTTTTTTTTGTCAATAAAGAAATGTTGGAAGACTTTCACGAAAGTCTTTCTAAACAACACACATCAATTGCAAAACTAACCTATGCTTCGAATAGAAAGACTTTCGTGGAAGTCTTCTATATCCAGAAGACTTACGCGTAAGTCTTCTCTATTGAGAAGACTTACATGTAAGTTTTCTCGCGAACAAATCTGGGTAAACTATTCGATTCGTACCTTAAACCACTGAGAAAATTTGCTTAGTTTTCCAAGTACACAGAACTTCAGCAAGACAGCTACTCAATCGTTAATGGCCATGAATCATGAGCTTGGATGGCTATATGAACTTTAAAAACTTTAGAATCAATAACCTTAGATATTTTGGATGAATATAGAGAGAAATTGAAAAATTGTGGATAATATATGAGATAGAATTAGTGAAAATCGATTTTTTGATGCATTAATAGCTTTATATTGGTTGTTCATGGTTGTTGGGTGAATTGATGGCAATGACATTTTTGTGTATAATTGATGAAGAAGAGGATGATAGAGTAAAACACAATATTCGAAAACTTAATTAAAGTCTTCAAGTAAGCCTTCCACTGATATTTTCGTGAATAATAGAAACTTCTGGGGTGAGTAAGGCAAGTCAAAATTCCAAAAAAGTTAGTTTTGTGTTTGACTTCAAATTTTGAGTCATTTTTGCAAAAACCCGTTCTTTTTTTACTAAATTTAGTTTATCTTATTCTTTTCTTATTATTCATTTATTCCTTACTAGTTACAACCTAAAGGTAACTCCAATAAAATATCAAAACACCAAATTTGATGTAATTTTATTTTCGATGGGACACTAAAAATGACACTATCCCACCAAATTTGGTGCAAAGTAAATTTTGTTACACCAAATTTGGTGTAAAACTATTCATAACACCAAATAATTAATATATATATATATATATTATGTTTAATTTAATAATGTAATTGAGTTATTATTATTAATTAGTTCAAATTTGTAACTAAACATAAATATATTGTATTATCAATATTTTTAATTTTTTTACATTATTTAAATATTTTTATTTTATGTTAAGAATTCGATTCATTTTCTTTATATTTAAAACAATAAAGTATCACAGAACTTTTATATTTTATTTTATTTTAAGTAAGAAATCACTAAATGGTTATTTCATTTACTTGATATTGTAATATATTTTTAACTATTATACAATTATAATCTTTATTTAAATTATATTTAATCAGTAATGAATAATTAATTATACTACGTTATTGTAAAGTTAGATTTAGTAGTAAATAATTAAAAGTTTATGTAATAGTATTAAATTCACCAAACATTAAAAATAATATTTTTGTTTTTATTTTATAATATACTTAAATTTGTATTATTAACTAATACAAATTTTATTAAAATAAATATATTATTTTATGTGTTTTTCATAATTAATGATCTGTAATTTTAATATAATATTTTATATAAAATAAATACATAAGAAGTATAATATTGTCAAACCAAAATTATAAATGTAAATAAATTTCATAAACATAAATTTACAAAAATTTAACAAACACAATATTTAAGTGTGATAAAACCATTGTTTTATCAATTAAAAATGATAAAATATAAAAAATAATAAAACTGTAAACACTAAATAATAATATAATATTTTTTTGGTGTTATAGTTAGAGATGACAAAAAATATGACACTAAAGCACTAAATTGTTATAATTTCAACATCAAATTTGGTGTCATGGTTAGAGATGCCTAAGACTAAGGCCTCGATTGGTACAAAAGATGATAAAGCATTAGCAGAATGCTGTAGAATCAGTATGCTGCAGAAGCTGTATTCTTTGTTTAAAGTTTTTAATAAAGTGATTGGTAGAGCATTAGCAGTATACAATTTAAAAATTATCATAGAAGTTAGTATATAATATATTTATTTTAAAATAATATCTATATATATTATATTAATAATTTATTTGTTATTACAAATAAAAAATTTATTCATTTTTTAAATTATATTATATTTTATATGTGAAATATTATTATTTACAAAAATGTAAATTTTTTGTTAAAATATTAAATTATATTTGGATATAACATAATTTTTAATATTATAAAGAATATATAAATAAATAAGTTATAAAATTTCTATATAAATTATCAATATTTATTTACAGAGTAGTAAATGATTCAAATATAAATTATTATAAAAATTAATATATGATATATAATTTATTTATCAGTGTCTAAATAATATATATATATGTTTCGTATATAAATAAATATATATTCTTTTATACTTGTTTTTTAAAATAATGAATGATATGTGTAATTATATAAGTTATATTATACTTTAAATGTGAAATATTGTTCTTTTAAATAGTTAAAAATATTTAACTGCAAGTTTTATTTTAAAAAATAAAAATTTATATTGTTTTATTATAAAAATATTTTTTATATTAAAAATAAAAATAAATCAATTATATATAATTATTTTTTAATTTTTATATATTTTAAATGCAAATGCTCCTCCAAAAGCTTCATATGAGAGCATTGAGCCTAGAGCATTTGGAGAGCATTAGCATTTAGTAAATGCTCTTCTAAATGCTTCTAAAGTAAATGTTGATTGGATAATAGAGAGCATAATGCTTATGCTAATGCTCTACCAATCAAGCCCTAAGAACACAACACCAAGTCTTCTAACATCGATGATTCACATTGATTTAGTAGTGACAGCTTATTATCCTAAATGATTTTTTTATATTTTTGTATGCGAAAAAAATACTTAAACATACAGCCTGGCACAAAATCTTCATACAGTAATGGTTCATGTTGATTCATTATATGATGGTTTGATTAGATAAACTGTTCTAAATATTCTTCTAATATTTCCATTTATTGTATAATATTAGGGTTTGAACTTGACCTTGAGGTCAACAATAGAGATTCTTACCAACTAAGCTATTAACATTCATCATTCGTGGATCACCTTAATCATTTACAGGCACTTTTCAGATGTAAAAACTAACATCACCTTAAAGTATAATTTCAGGAAGATTTGGTTATAATATTTTCTAAGTTTAATCCAGTGTCCAAGCTACCGAACCAAAAAATTCCAGGATGTTAAACAAACTTTTGATTTTCAAGATTTATGAAAATGGGAAAACGAAATGCATAATCAAGAATTATTCTGCCATTGTGAAATTATCTATAGATCACAGTCATCCTCCATTTTATAAAGAGTTTCAAGCTTTCAAACTAGGGTTTATGGGGTTGATTGACAAATATTTTAGAAGCGTTGTAAAGTCTTTCTACAGACCAAATTAATTTACAAACATCTTTTTTCCAGTTATGCTTTGTAAAGTTTTTTAATGCTGCAAATTTTTTTTCTTTATGTTTGTTTTTGGATGTAGAAAGCAACATACAAAAATCACTGTTATAAAGCTTTAGAACATTTCTATCTAAGCTCTAAGTTCGTTTCTCCTTCTCTCTCTCTCTCTCTCTCCCTGACCCCTGATCTTTGTTGTAGGAAAAAAACTTGATCAAGTTTGATTTGTCTTTGAAAAACCAATAAACTTTTTTTTTCTTTTCTCTATATATGTGTGATTTAGAAGTTAATAAGAACAGTGGATGCTCTTGTCACTTTTCGGGAAAGACTCTTCAAGGCCATATCAGTCACATTTTTAGTTAGAGATTAAAATAGACTAATCCTACCTTCAATCAGCTACTTTTGTCCAGAAGAACAGAAAATAAAAAACACCATACAACCAAAGACAGAAGCTTTGTGATAAAGTAGGTAACTTTTACTAAATCTCTTTTGGTTTTCTTTTGTGGGTTTTCCATTAGAATTATTTTTGGAATTGGGTCTGTTTTTTCTCAGAAGATTTTCCTTTGATTTATTTATAAGAGCTCAATGATTTTCCTCTGGAGAATTCCAAAGTGCATACGTGAAATTCATGGCACTACTTTGATTGATACCCTCTTTTAAGTCAACTCTCCATTAAAAGATTATATAATCTTTGTAGCATCTTTGAAGGTTGACAAAACACCATTTTGATTCTTCTCTTGTTCTTGGATCGAGTTTTTGATGATGTTTCTGCATCTTTTTCAGATTTGGCTTTAGCATTCATTCTCTGGACTTTGTTGTAGTATCTATTCATCTTCAAGACGCTTATAGGTTTTGGTTTATGAAGAATGATTAACTGAGCAGTCTTTGAGAACTTGAGGGTGTGGTAGGATCTGTTGGATGCTATATTAGAAAGAATTAAAAAAAAAGGAATCTTTAGATATGGAAGATGATGGTGGCAGTGATGGTAATGGTGGGTTTTCACCTAATTCTAGCTTTGGGGAATTCCCTGAGATGGCCATGGATTTGGATTTCATGGATGAGCTCTTGTTTGATGGATGTTGGCTAGAGACAACAGATTTGAAGCAGTTAGAAGAAACTGCTTCAGCTTCTAACGCCATGGATGACAATACCCCTTTCCTCTACTTTGATGAGAACCCATCTCATGAAAACTTTTCCAATGAAGAAACAGAGAGAAGGGTGAATCAAGAACCTCTTAACCAGGTTGCATCAAGTTCTGAGCAAAGTTGCAGGAAGCTGAGGTGGGAAGAAGGTTGTGGATTGCCCCAAGAGGAAGTGAAGGCCCTTCTTCGTCTGTGAAGGAGAGACTATTACGAGCTATAAGCGGTCTTGACGAGGCGGTGCCGGATAAGGACTTCCTTGTGCAGATATGGGTGCCATTTCAGCAGGAAGGGAAGAACTTTCTAACCACTTTGGAGCAACCACATTTATTCAACCAAAAATACTTGAGCCTTGCAAAATACAGACATGTTTCAGAGACTTATAACTTCCCTGCTGATGAGGGCTCAACAGAAGTAGGTCTCCCCGGTCGTGTTTTCCTGCAGAAACTGCCTGAGTGGACTCCTGATGTACGTTTCTTTAGAAGTGAAGAGTATCCTCGCATCAAAGAAGCACAAAAGTGTGATGTTCGTGGGTCGCTTGCTGTTCCTGTGTTCGAAAGAGGTAGTGGGACTTGTTTAGGTGTTGTTGAGATCATCACAACAACTCAGAAGATGAATTACCGGCCAGAACTCGAGAATATCTGTAAAGCTCTTGAGGTTTTTCTCTCTTTCTCTTGGTTTCACCTCAACATCAGAAAAGAAAATTACTCTGTAGATCCGCAAGTCTTACTACACATGTTTAGACAAATACCAGCATTAAGACTGTGATTGCTCTTCTTAAAGATGTTTCTGTTTTTGCAGGCTGTGGATCTAAGGAGTTCAAGTAACTTGAAAACTCCAAGCACTGAGGTGCATTAAATTTACTCTTACTTCATTCAGGTCCTGGAAACATTGATATGCATTGCTAAGGTCATGCCCAATGTTTCAGTTTCTGCAGGTCTATAGTAGTTTCTACTGTGTTGCGTTGCCTGAGATATCAGGTTTCTTGGCCTCAGTCTGCATATCATATGATTTGCCTCTAGCTTTGTCATGGGCTCCGTGTGATCGGCAGGGGAAAGGTGGATCCCGACATTCTGATGAGAACTTTTCTCATTGTGTTTCGACAATTGATTCTGCTTGCTTTGTCCTGGATGAACAGAGCCAATATTTTCTGGAGGCATGTTCTGAATATCATCTTCTCCAAGGGGAAGGCATGGTTGGGAAAGCATTCAAGGAAACCAAACTGTTTTTTGTGCCTGAAGTGTCTATATTTAGCAAGACCAACTACGCTCTTGCGCACCATGCTAAAGTGTCTGGACTACACGCCGCTTTAGCAGTCCCGTTAAAGGGCAAAAGCAATGGTCTGGTTGAGTTTGTGTTGGAGTTCTTCTTTCCAAAAACCTGTATTGACACTGAAGCAAAACAGGAGATGCTCAAGTCACTGACTGTGACTCTGCAGCAGGATTTCAGCAGTTCAAATCTTGTCATTGACAAAGATTTAGAGTTAGAAGTCGTATTGCCTGATAGCGATGACATGGTTCTCTCAGAGATCCCACTAACTGGAGCAGAAACCGAAGATTCTTTGAGAGAAGTTCATATGCAAGAGTCCTCTACGATCTCCCAAATGATAAAGGCTAACGAAAAGGGTAAAGATGTGTCACATTCTTTGGAGTACCAGAATGAAGATCCAAAAGATGCATCTAAGCTCTCATCTGGCTGGGGTAACAGTCAGCTTGATCCAGTCCCCAATGAGGTTCCTTCAGAAGGTGAGCAGCTTCAACCAGCATCAACTTCAGGACCCAGAGTCGACGCTGGTCCAAGTACCGAACCAGCTTCGACTGGTGGTGGAAATATGTTGGGGAGTAGAAGACCAGGGGAAAAGAAAAGATCAAAAACAGAAAAGATCATTGGCTTGGAGGTTCTTCAACAGTACTTTGCCGGAAGCCTCAAGGATGCAGCCAAGAGCATTGGTGGTAAGAAATTGATAGAAACATAACTTCACTCTTTATAAATTTTGATTCTTCTTCATCTTTTGGGAAAAACGTAACCAATATGTTCCTTAGTCCAAACTCAAGCCTCAGATCTCGAATGAATATGTAACCTTTTCATCATGCCTATTATCACTTCAGACAGTAATGTGTACAGTGTTTTCTTATGTTGCAGTTTGTCCAACTACCTTGAAAAGGATATGCAGGCACCACGGAATAATGAGATGGCCGTCTCGGAAAATCAAGAAGGTTGGGCATTCGTTGAAGAAACTGCAAGTCGTTATGGACTCTGTTCAAGGTGCACAAGGATCTATCCCACTCGATTCATTCTATACAAGCTTCCCAGCGTTGAGCTCCCCAAATATGTCCAGTAATGGCCCTTCCTTGAAAAGTAAGGAACCGTTACAGCAACAGTTGAATGCTCCCAACGAAAATAAACCAGAGGATAAACAAGCACCAAGGTCACCATCATCTTCTTGCTCTGCTTCAAGCACCAATACTGCAAACACTCTGCAAGTTCCTGAGGATGCTGATGATGGGGTCTTGAAGAAAGCTCACAGCGAGGAGGAAACAACATGTCTCGCAAGAACTCAGAGCCATAAAACATTCAAGGAGCCCCCTCTTGTTGAAAACTTACCTCCTGGTAGTAGCAACAAGAGCTTAAGAGCTGGAGGGGCCATTAAAGTGAAAGCAACATTTGGTGAGGCCATAATACGGTTTACCTTGCCCCCGAGCTGGGGCTACAGAGAGCTGCATCAAGAGATTGCTAGGCGTTTCAAAATAGATGACGTGTCCTGGTTTGATCTAAAGTACTTGGATGATGATAAGGAGTTGGTTCTTCTGACATGTGAAGCGGATCTCGAGGAATGTATTGACATACATAGATCATCACAGAGCCAAACAATTAAGATAAGTCTGCACGACGCTTTTCAAGTCAAACTGGGAAGTTCTTTTGGTAGCACTGGTGCATCCTGATAAAACACCACTCAAGGAAAGGTTGCAACTTACAAAGCACCAGAATATTCTTCTGAACTAGAAATTGCACTTTACCATTTTAGCCCTGGAATCGTGGGTAAACATACCTTGAAGACCATTTTACAAGTGGCAATACTAACTGGTCTTCTGCATAGCCTGGACAGATTATTTGTATATAGGCAAGCATTTTTTATCTTTGTTTGTTAAGCTCTGCAACCTACAGAAATTGAATTACGGTGTGGAATATGGAAGATAAGTTTATTGATATTGCAGTCATGGACTTATATACAGAGTCATTGACAGAGAACATGGAAAGCAAATATACAGCATTTGCAGAGATAATAATACTAGCTCAATCAAGGGGATTGTGGGTATATTCTAACATGCCCCCTCAAGATGGAACACCTGTGGTGATTCCAATCTTGATACTCATATTCTGAAACCGGGCACGGGAGAGAGGTTTGGTCATAATGTCTGCCAGCTGATCCTGAGATGATACATGTGTGACTCTAACTGTGCCTGACTGGACATGTTGTCGAACAAAATGATAGTCTAAAACCAAATGCTTCATCCTGGAGTGAAAGACTGGATTTGCACTTAAGTAAGTGGCTCCTTTGTTGTCTGAGTAGATTGTTGGTGTCATTGTGACCTTGATACCTAGTTCACGCAGGAGTGATAGAATCCAACAGACTTCTGAAGTGGTGGAGGCGATTGATCTATATTCAGCTTCAATGGAGGAACGAGCCACGCCTGTTTGTTTCTTAGAAGACCACGCAATAGGATGTTTGCCAAAGTAGACGATGTATGCTTCAGTGGAGGTGTAGTCATCGCGATTCCCCGTCCAGTCTGCATCAGTAAACGCATGGAGTGATGGTGTGTTGTGAGCCGAGAAGAAGATTCCTTGGTGAAGTGTGCCAGCCAAGTAATGCAGTATCCGTTTTGCAGCAGTCCAGTGATCCGTACGTGGGATATGCATGAATTGAGAGAGTTTGTTGACAGAGTAGGCGATGTCTGGTCTTGTTAGAGAGAGATATTGGAGACTCCCAATAACCGCACGATACTCTGTTCCGGAAGGAAGTGGATCACCACTTTGAAGCGTGAGTACTGTGGAAGGACACATCGGTGTTGGCATAGGTTTGGCGTCAGACATCTTTGTTTTGTGAAGAAGATCTGCAATGTAACGAGTTTGGGTTAGATAAAGACCTTTGGAGTTACGGTGAACTTCCATCCCTAAAAAATAAGATAAATCGCCAAAGTCTTTAAGAGAGAAACGAGTTGGGAGAGATTGGATAAAACTGTTGAGGTAAGCAGTGTTGCTTCCAGTGATGATCAGATCATCCACGTAAACCAGCATGTAGAGCAATATGTTGTTGTGATTGTTGACGAAGAGAGAAGCATCAGCCAGAGAGTTTGTGAACCCGGATTGTAGAAGAAACAATTTGAGCTTATTGTACCAAGCCCTAGGGGCTTGCTTGAGACCATATATGGCTTTGTGAAGCTTGCATACAGCTGTAGGATTAGATGGGTCTTGGAAACCGGGTGGTTGAGCCATAAACACATCATCATCAAGGCGGCCTTGTAAGAACGTATTGTTGACATCAAGTTGTCTCAATGGCCATTGGCGTGAGACAGCAATACTGAGTACTTGCCGAATGGTTGCTGGCTTTACGACTGGGCTAAATGTGTCGTGAAAGTCAATCCCAGGGCGTTGATGAAAACCCTTTGCAACGAGTCGGGCTTTGAATCTGTCTACAGCTCCATTAGGTAGTCTTTTAATTGTGAAGACCCACCTGCAACCGACAATATTTGAGGCAATATCAGGAGTAACCAAAGTATAAGTCTTATTGCGAAATAAGGAATCAATCTCAGCTTGCATTGCAGCTCTCCTGCAAAACTAAATGGAAAGACAGTTTCATGGAATACAACATGACGTGAAGTGTAAATCCTAGATGTGGTGCGATCAAGACAGAAGTATGCACTTTGCGTGATAGAATAGCTTAAGAAAACACATGGAGTAGAACGATCATCAAGTTTGTGAGATGCATAAGGTCTCAACCAAGGAAAACATAGACAACCAAACACTTTGAGTTTCTGAAAATTTGGATCTCGAGAATTTTTTTTTGAAAAGGTGACTTGAGCTGAAGGATTGGTGTTGGCATACGGTTGATTAAGTAAACTGCTGCTGCGAATGCAAAGGTCCAATATGATCTAGGCATCGATGCATGAGACAGAAGAGATAAGCTAGTCTCAACGATATGTCGGTGGCGTCTCTCAGCTAGTCCATTGTGCTCAGGTGTGTGAGGTGGGGTAGTGAAATGTGAAATACCATGAGTAGCTAAAAAATTCGAAAGACCAATGTACTCACCACCATTATCATAGTACAAGGTCTTAAGTTTGAATTGAAACTGATTTTCTACTAAGGAGCGAAATCTGGTAAACACTTCAAAAACTTGAGATTTTTTCTTCAAAGGATAAAGCCAAGTATATCTAGTAAAATGATCAAAAAATAAGACATAATATTTAAAACCATCTACTGAAATCATTGGTGAGGTCCAAACAAAAAAATATCAAGAGGATGCTTGGATTGCAAGGTTGAAGTAGAAAATGGTAACTTATGCATTTTATTAATAGAACAAGCATTGCAAGGCTTGTCTAATAAAACATTCGATGAAACCGGTAAATTAAAAACTGAAACAATGTGTTTTAAAATAGGAAAAGCAGGATGGCCTAAACGAGAGTGCCAATCCGAGAGATTGGTTTTGGCGGTGGAAGCAAAGGCAAGAGATGGGCGTGGAGAAGAACTCGGAGTTGGCCACTCGTATGTGCCGTCTTTAGGCTTGCCTTCCAGTCGAAGGGTCCCCGTTTGAAGGTCTCTCACCTGGTAATAGGTTGGTGTAAATGTAACAGAAACACCATTAGACGTACAGAGTTGAAAAACAGATATAAGATTCTTAGCAAGAGAAGGAACACATAGAACATTGTTAATAAAGAAAGGACGAGAATAGGTGGGAACAGAAAAAGAACCCGTGTGTGATATCTGGAGACCCGAGCCGTCTCCAAGCATCACATCATCACTGCCATTGTATGGTGTATGGAGCGAGAGGTTGCTGAGATCCGATGTCATATGGTGCGAGGCACCATAATCCAGGAGCCAAGTAGACGAGTCGGAGAGCCATGCTGGATTGTCTCTTGGTTGCCACTGTGGTCCTGATTGCCACTGCTGTTGGTGTGGGAATGGCTGCCACGGCTGAGGGGACTGAGATCCACGAACTAGACGGAATTCAGGGCAGTACTTCGCACTGTGACCAAGTATACCACACGCTTGGCATTTCCCATGGTATTGTCCTCTACCACCACGTTGCTGATTATTGTTGTAGTGATGACCATGTGCGTTATTGTTGTGGGAACGATGTTGAGAGTTTCCGCGACCTTGCTGGTTGTTGTTAGGCCGCCACGATCGAGCATCGACAGCATTGGCGACAATGGGAGTGGGCTGAGGAGTTTCTGCACACAGAATCATAGCTTCACGATTGAGTAGTCGTTCATGGAGTTCTGTGTAAGAGATTGGTTGATCTCTGCCATTGACTGCATCGATCTCAGGTTTGTACTCGTCACCAAGTCCAGCAAGGATTTGTTCTGTGAGGTCTTCGGGATCCATCGGCTTCCCAAGTAGTGCTAAGTCATCAGCTTTCGCTTTGATGGTGCGTAGATACTCAGAGATGGTCTTGGTGCCTTTGGTACAGCTCTTGATTTGATGTTTGAGTTGGCGGATATGGCCTCGAGTGGGGTTTCCAAAGGCTGTGGCAAGAAGACTCCAGATCTCAGCTGATGTAGTGGCGGATATGGACGATCTTGACGGCGCCAGGCTGCAAATGCAGGATTCACGGTTGTTTGACCATCAACTGTGGTGGTCGTCGGAGGGATTTGATCGGATTCGCCAAGGAAGGTATGTAGCTCGTGACCTTCGAGTAACGCAGTGACTTGCTTACTCCACATTAGGTAGTTCACGTTTGTGAGTTTAGTCACACTCGACATGTTCACCGACAGCAACGTGCTTTGAGGATTCTGAGCATTAAACACAGAGGTTTGTTCAACGGAAGCTGGGCTTGAGGTGGTCATGGTGATTTTCAATCGATCAGACCCGAGAAACCGAGAAACAGATTTGTTTTGTTTGTTTTTTTTTGTTAATGAAAAAAGAAGAAGTCGATGAGAAGAGAAGAGAGGAGTGGAGGCGCTAGGAAAAAAAAATTAGGTCAGAGAATCATTGCTCTGATACCATGTGGAATATGGAAGATAAGTTTATTGATATTGCAGTCATGGACTTATATACAGAGTCATTGTCAGAGAACATGGAAAGCAAATATACAACATTTACAGAGATAATAATACTAGCTCAATCAAGGGGATTGTGGGTATATTCTAACATACGGTACTATGTGTGTCTTCACTTATCTAGTTTTGGACAATGTCAGATTTCAAGAACGTATACCCACGATTTCGTTGATCAGGGAAATTTCAGTTCTACAACAGAATTTATATCAGTTTTCAAAGTTATATCTGAAAAATAATCATTTTCATTAATACACTTAGTTTGTGATGAAAAGATTAAATTAACCATTTTAAATTATTTCTAATTATTTAATAACAGTTTATAAAACACTTTTTTCGAAACATGATTCTATAAAATATTTATAAATAAAAATTAATAAATCTAAACTGTAAACAATAATCATTAAATTGTAGGTGGTGATTGGTAAAACTTGTACATGTTGTACACAACACTTAAGTCTAACGCACTGAGTCTAAAACAATCAAGTCTTATTAACTTTTTTTATTTTCACAGCAATTTGTAGAAGTGTTTTAGAAAGTTAAATGTCTACAGCTCTATTTTGTGATCTTTCCAAACAAAAAGTATCAGTTAACTTTCATTCAAAGAATAAGATACTCAAACTTGATTTTAACCCTAAAAATATACTCAAACTTGAATCAAATGTAAAAGTAATCCTAAAGGTCTATGAAATTACAATCAACTCTTTATGACTAAACAAAAAATATTTATTTTTACAAATATAATTCCTTAAAGTATTCTGAGGTTTTGTAAGTCTTCTAATCTTCTGTTGTCTTCTGGAAGACTTCGAAGTCTTCCATATATTAGATCTTAAAAGTAATTTATAAATTTTATAAAACAAATTTGATGTAGTAATTATAAATATTTGTGAGTGATATAAATTAAAATATAGTAAAATTGAATTGTAACATATATGTGTTTAGTTTTGTGTATACTAAACACTTTTAAAGTTGATTTTGGTAACATATCTTGTAATATTATATATATTCTTAGGGTTAGATTTTGGAAACTTAACCTTTTTTTGAAAAATTAAATTTTGACTTATATGTGTTTAGTTTTGTTTATATTAAACACTTTCAAAGTTGATTTAAGTTTTATGAAGTGTTTGTTTACAATTAGTTAGTTATTTTGAGTTTATGGTTTAGGTGACTTAGGTCTTCCAACAAATAATGCACTAGAAGACTTTCGCGGAAGTCTTCTGAGTGAATAGTATTATGGTCTAGATGACTTTCAAGTAAGCTTTCCAAGAGGTATTTTATTAGAAGACTTATTTGAAAGTCTTCTAAATCAAAAATATTTAATTTTATTAGAATTTTTGTCTCTTTATATGAAAAAAATTTACACATTATCTCTCTTCATCTCAAATGCTACAACAAAAATGTAATTTTCTTATTCTAAAATTCTCCAACCTCTTTGTAATCTATTTAAGCTTAAAAACACAAAACTTTATATCAGTTTCTTATTATTATCTCATGTATTTCTCACTGATTTATTTTGCTTTTGCAAGTTTTTCATTACATGATTCCCATCTTCCACTCTTTAAAGGTAGATACATAAAACATATTTTTTTTTCATTTGGTAACCTCTTGTTGCTTAAAGCTCTTACCTTTTGAAAACTTTTTTTGTTGTTTTAAGTTTTTACCTTATTTTTGAAACTTTCAATGTTTTAAAGACAATTGAATGATTTTGGATATGTAAGTTTTTTAGATACGAGACAGACTTGAAAGACTTCTATGAAAGTTCTCTCAGAAGTCTTCTAATATTTAATGCACTAGAATACTTCTTGAAAGTATTCTAGCGAGTTTTCTCTCATATCTCCTCTTTCATAACAAATCTGAGAATTTTGGTGGGTCTCCATGGTGGAGTTTTGTTAAGTCTCTGGTTGCTTAGAGCTCTTATCTTTTTCCCAAACTAAAATTCTCCAATCTATCTTAAGTCTCTTAGAACTTGAAACACTAAACTTTATATCAATTTGTCTTTTTTTTGTCTCATGTCTTTCTAACTAATCATTTTGTTTTGCAAGTTTTTATTACATGGTTCTCATCTTCTACTACTTTGAAGGTAGCTCTATTTTTTTGCATATGTATTTATGTGTGTTCTTTAAAGGTAGACCTATCTCATCTTCCACTCATTTTCTCTGTTTTGAAGCCATTTGAACGTATTTGGATTTACAGTTTTTTCAGATATAAGTCCGACTTTGGAAGACTTCTAAAATATAATGCTCTAGAAGACTTCCCGATAGTCTTCTGACGGAGTCTTCTCCCATGTCAAGTGGAGTCCAAGTTTGTCTTTATGGAGGAATGATCTATAATAATTTTGTTTATAGTATGTTTTGTGATTTTTAGATTTATTCTTTTAACTGTGAATTCTTTTGTAAATTTAAAGAGATTTAATACAAATTTTTGGTAAATATGTTAATGTCTACAATATTATCTTGCCAAAAGTACTTGACATTATTGAATTTATTAATACATCAAAACATAATAACATAAAAAATTAGTCAAATTTACTATAATTAAGGGAAAAGAATTCTCAAAAAAACTTAACCAAAATCACAAAATATCAAACATTACATGAGTTCAACCATATAAAAATTTCACTGAAAGACTTAAACTTAAAACGGGAAATTTAAAGCGGGATATTAAAATATAAGCGGGAAGTTAAAAAAACATATCTTAAAGTTAGTTAATAAGTTTACAAAAAATAACGTAGAAAACTTCCACGGAAGTATTCTCAGATTAGCTAAAAACATTAATAAACATGAATATTAGTAAACTTATATGTGAAACCCATATTTTCATAAATAATAAAATAAATAATATTCTCTGAAACTTCCATTTATTAAATTCTCAAACGTCAACCTCAACACCAAAAATCCAACAATAAAATAAATACTCGAAAATATTGATAATAGCATAAATCCATAAATTTGAAAAAAGGAAAGAAATCCCAAAAAGCACCATCCCGAAATGATCATTCCTGATCGTCAGTCTCACCTGAAAAGGGAAGAAAGAAGGTGAGTAACAGGGGAATCACTCAGTGAGATATGAGATGCTAGATATGCAAACCACTGACTAAGTAAATAGGACTCCCAATATGGAAGTTTAGCTATAACATGAACAATCACGACGGCTAGAGCATCACACAGAACACACAATGCGATGATAGCATATAGCTATACCATACACCCCGCATCTCCTCATAGGGATATACATACTTTGCATCAATAGTACAATTTAAAAGAAGTCCAAAAGATAATTCAATTATGAAGCTTAGTAAAGAAATTGCGAGACACATTTGCTAACCCAAATAAATATAGTGATAAAGTCACATATACCAACTGTAAATGCTCCAATAAGGATTGATGTTCTACAAGAAAAATATCAAACTGCTAGTCACACTTGCAGCGTGGTAGGGATATTGATTCCAAAGATAAAAATCCTCGTAAATGAAATGGAGCATAAATTAATAATGGTCAAGGGGAAATAAAGTTTTGAATGATCTCCAGAAGAGATGTTATACATGACTGAAAGAAATTCAGGTACCTGAGACAATGAAGAGATATCAATAATTTATGTCATGTATGAAATAAAAGGAAACCAATAAGCAATAAGCAAACCGATGTCGATGATATTTATGCATGCAAAATAGCAGTTGATATTGATAAATGAGAAAAAGGATCATGAAACAAAGTCTATTAAAAGTGTACACAAATAAATGAGTGGCCAAATTAGGAAGAAGAAATAGACAAAGATATTAGCTCTCATGGAAGAGAAAACTATTTGAACTAGTAGTCCATACACTAAAATGTGTAAAACAAGTGGGATATAAATGAGTCGTTGCACCAAAGAAAGATCAATTGAAATTGATTGTGAAGAGATATACCCACTGGAAAATCATAATCCCTAAAAGATGAAATCCATGAAATATTGATGATATCAAAATCATGTTCCCGGGAATCTAGCTATCCGATCGAAATATATTTATGGGATATGAAATATTAGAAGTTCATCAATACATGATTTGTGTTTATCCAGAGATTATAGATCAATAGAATCATTGATCTGAATATAATCAAAACTCTTGAAGAGTTATAGAAAATGATATTTTGGAAGAAATATGTTTATGCATTTCAAACTGGAGATCTAAAAATGATATGTTATCTTAAAAGATTTCTAATTAAGATGCTCATATATGTTTAGTCTTAAAGTACCATATTTAAGTGTTATTTGAGCAAGTTACTAATCTTTTCGTGATTGAAAGATGTGATTTCATATGACAATAAGGAAAGACATAATAGTTTCTTTTATAATAAGAGTATGAACAACTCGTATGTCCAACACAAACGATTAGACAAGTGTATGTAAAGATATTTGGTTTCAAGTCCAAATATACTAAGAAACAATTGTCGATGTCAAAGGTGAATATGGACCAGAAGTCTAAAGACCCAAGATATTATAATAGAAATCACAATAGTTCATTATGTTATTCTCAATTTCTAAAAGAGATATATTTAGCTGGAATGCATCATGTTTCCAGGGGAAGAAATGTAATAATGTTTGTGGTTGTACTTTTTTTCCTATTCATGGCTTTTATTCCATTGAGTTTTTAAATGACAAAGTTTTAACGAAGCAACAAAGAATGCACAAATGATAGACACCTGAGGGGAATATTAGAATTTCAAAGATGAAAGCCTATCACCGTTCTAAAGTCTCTAAGATCAAGAGAATCAAAGAAAATGATCAAATTGTAAGAAGATTCATGAACTACAGAGCGACACTCGTGTTCTACGTGTTCATTTAAGTGACAACTTGACTGATTTATTCAACAAGGCGTTATATACTGCTACTTCCAAGAAGTTACTACATCTTATCGGATTGCGTCATCTCAAAGATCTTGACATTTGTACACATGAGGGGAAGTCATTACGCGTTGCACTTTTTTTTCCTTAATCATAGTTTTTTCCATTGGGTTTTCTTAGTAAGGTTTTTAACGAGACAACATCTATGACGTTCTGAAAGCACTTTGGTACAATGGACATCAACGGAAAATGTTATGAATATTGTGGTGATGTCCATTAAGGAAAGTTTTAGATTTACTTGATTGTCAAGTTTACTTGTTCCCCAAATTCTATTTGGTTCTCAAGCTATTGTAATCCTATATAAAGGATCTATTACTCATAGAATAATATACAACAATTCCTCTCTTCTCTTTTTTACTTATAACAATTTTTTTTCACATTCAAATTTATTCTTTTTTCATCAAAACCTATAATAGAATTTGTGTTTTCTCTATTGTAAATTTAATTTTGAAGGTTTCAGTAAAAAAAGGAAGAGAATATGTCTTTAATAGAAGAAAGCTTATATTTTTGAAATGATAGAAACTATATGAATATATGATATGTCAAAATAATATTTAATTTATAACCAAATATTTGATTATTCAAATGGTTAAATTTATTGTTTTATGTTTTTGGCTTTGAATCTCACCTAAAATGATTTTTTCAAATATTCTATATATATATATATATATATATATATATATTTTCTTTTTTACACTACTAATGTGAACAAGTTGCTAGTCTAATAGTTTAGGTGATTGAGTATGAGTTTTTTGCACTGATTCGATTTCTATAAATGACTATTTTTTAATAGCTAAACAATATTCTAAACGATAAAACCACGTCAGATTTACAATCGGCCAATTGATTAGGGTTAACGTATATTTAAGTACTATTTTCAAAAAAAAATATTGTTTTTTTAATATATATTAAGTTATGATTGAAATATACAGTGTTACAAAATTTGTTTAAGAAAAGACACGACGAAAAAAGTTTCGGGTTGAAATAGACTTTTCTCGGTTAAAAGCTTTAATGTTTTTATAGTTTTGGTACCAAATCTTTCTCAAAAGTTGAAATATTTCAAATATTCATTTTATTATATATATATATATATATATATATATATTATTTTTACACTACTAATGTGAATAAGTTGCTAGTCTAATAGTTTAGGTGATTGAGTATGAGTTTTTTGCACTGATTCGATTTCTATAAATGACTTTTTTTAATAGCTAAACAATGTTCTAAACGATAAAACCACGTACAATCGGCCAATCGATTAGGGTCAACGTATATTTAAGTACTATTTTCAAAAGTTTATATTGTTTTTTTAATATATATTAAGTTTGTGATTGAAATATACAGTGTTACAAAGTTTGTTTAAGAAAAGACAAGACGAAAAAAGTTTCGGGTTGAAATAGACTTTTCTCGGTTAAAAGCTTTAATGTTTTTATAGTTTTGGTACCAAATCTTTCTCAAAAGTTGAAATATTTCAAATATTCATTTTATTATATATATATATATATATATATATATTATTTTTACACTACTAATGTGAATAAGTTGCTAGTCTAATAGTTTAGGTGATTGAGTATGAGTTTTTTGCACTGATTCGATTTCTATAAATGACTTTTTTTAATAGCTAAACAATGTTCTAAACGATAAAACCACGTACAATCGGCCAATCGATTAGAGTCAACGTATATTTAAGTATTTTTTCAAAATTTATATTGTTTTTTTTAATATATATTAAGTTTATGATTGAAATATACAGTGTTACAAAGTTTGTTTAAGAAAAGACACGACGAAAAAAGTTTCGGGTTGAAATGGACTTTTCTCCGGTTAAAAGCTTCAATGTTTTTATAGTTTTGCTACCAAATCTTTCTCAAAAGTTGAAATATTTTGAATATTATATATAGATACATAAAAAGCCATGCTTCAAGCGGAACAATGTTCTTATTTCAATCACGAACTGTACTTTAGATTCACACTCACGAACACAAAACCATAACACAACTATAGAAGGCATACACAGAACAGAGCACTCTGAATCAACACCACCACGAAACTGAAGCTTGGGCTGAACGTTGAAGCATAGTTACCAGAAGGTCTAGAACCATCAGAACCTGGTCATCAGAATGTAACCAGATCATTAGTCACCACTTCACAATAAAAAAATATGCAAGAACCTTAATAAAACAAACCTGAACAGGGATCTGGAGAAAGGGTTGTAAAGATTGTCTGGTTTGAGTAACCAGCATAGGCGCAAGAACGAGGTCCGCAAGAAGTACTAGTCGTGTTACCTAGAAGCAAATTCTCCGCTCCTTGACATTGTGAAGGAGGGCAAGTTGGCCAGGTCGTAGGCCTAAGCTGAGCAGCTTCACAGCTTAGACTGATTACAAACACACAAAACCAAAACCATCAGATATCTATCAAAAACCAATCTCATATTGGAACAAACAAAACTCCAAGATCATCCATCACTTACGTCCAATTGTTAGACGCCTCACAAGAGCACCTGATGCAATTGTTTGCAGTGATGGAGTATGATCCGTTAGGCAGAAGCATAGAGGAAGCATCCAACGAGTCATTCCTTACAGAAGAGCTACAAGCTGCAATAAAAGTTAAAAGTTGACAACTTTCTTACAAAACTCAGAAACCCAATAATCAATCAGTACTAAAACATCGAACCCAACTAGTTTTGTCCAATAAAACAGCTTAAGTCAAAAGACTTTTCAAATTAAAACCATCACCAACTTCAAACCCAATGAGATTTGTCCATTTGGATTAGTCAAATGAAACTGCCAAAGCCACAGACTTGTCAAATTCTAAAGTCAGAAACTTTTAGTTTTGTTTTTTTTTTTGTACCTCTGAGAGGGACGTCGAGAGGGTACTCAGCGAGGAGCTGAGCATCGCCGGAGATCCCATTGAGCGTAGCCAAGGTCGTGTTGTCAGTTCCAAACTGAGCAGCGATCGCACCGAGGGAGCTTTGGGGTTTGACCACGTGTGCATAGTGGACAACATCTTGACCGTTCACTTTATCGCAGCTACAAGGCAAAGGGATCCAAAGCCTTTGACCGATATCGATATCGTCTGGGTCGGGAATCTTGTTCATCTCACTGATCCTCTGGAAACGAACCAACCCTCCGAACAGTTCAGACGCGATGAAGGAGAGCGTGTTCCCTTGCTTGACGGTGTAAACCGGAACTCCGTTCGAGACACCTGTTCCGTTTGAGCAAGTGCAAGGGATCGGGATGCGTACGACTTGGCTCGGGTTCACGCGCTGAGCGCCTGTGGTGGAGAGTGGGAGGTTGTTGGCTTCGAGGATCGAACTGAGGTTCTCCACGGCGAAGAGGGTCTGGATATTGGCATACGTTGTGGCGTTCTTGGTTGAGTAGCCGACGAGAGAGCGACACGTGGTGTTTGAGTCGCCGGGTCGGCCGCATTTGAAGTTTCCAGTCATTTGGGCGGAGAGGGAGAGGAGGAAGGAGGTGGCGATGAGAAGAAGGGGAAGAGTAAAACGGGAAGTTTCCATTTTTGTTTGTTAGTTGCCGGAGAGTTCTCAGTTAAATAAATGCATTTGGATTTGTGGTTAAAAGGAGGAGGAAGAGAGCTGTCAGGGGGAGACTTTTTGGAGTTTTGGCTGTTGACTTTGAGAGAAGACAAATGAGAAGAACATACGACGAAACAGACTCTTGTGTTTACATTGTGCTTTGTTCCCTAATTAAGAGTTTATTATTAAGAGCATCATTATCCCTAAGAATCTTTAGAGGGTTCTTAATTTTTTTTTCTTTTTTATCTGGTTTTTTTTTTTAAAAAAAAGGAAGAACCAATTGCGGGCCGCCACATATCAGTGGGGTCCGCGAACAGTGCAATAACTTCTTAAGAACTGGCTCTTGCAGAAGAACTTTAAGAGCTGAGTTCTTAAGAAAACAGTGGACCCCACGCTAAGAACCCTGTCTAAGAGCCATGGATAATGATGCTCTATAACGCCGTGACTTCTCGATAATTTCAAAAAGGAAAAAAATAAATAGAGATGATATAGATGATGTTTTACCATTATTTTTTATGTAGAGTTATTAATCATGTTTTAAATCAACTTTTAAAACTACAGTAAAAAATAAATAAAAATGGTTTTATTTACTAAAGCCATGTTTTTATGATATATGAAAAATTCATGACTGTATAAATATATTTCTAATATCTTTATTTTCTAATTAATTTTACAAAGACAACATATACATCTACAGTAAAAAATGTTTAGGGAATAAATTTCATAGCATAAATTTTAAAATTACAATCGAGCAATCACCCTTCAGTCATCAAGACTGGATCTGAAATTTTTGAGGCTTGAGTTTTTTTTAAAAGAATTTTGGTAAAAATATTTTATATATAATTTGAAAATTTATATCTATGTAAAAAAAATTCAAAAGTGTTAGAGGTCAACATAAATGGTCATTAGACTTTGTCAAAATCCGGCAATAATGTCATGTTATATTTTTTCTGGTTAATGTCAAGATAAAATTAATATTTAATATACTAAAAGTCTCGTAAGCTCCTCACTGAAAAGATTCGAATAGAAGAGGATATATAGTTACTGATTAAGGTAATGATGATCTGTACTCATTCGAATAAATTATGATAACTAATAATTGCCTATGAGGAGGATGACTCCAAAACAACTAGTAGTAGTATTTAAAACGGAAATTTTAAATTTATTATTAGGGAGGTTAGAGCTATTTGTCAATTAATGACCACTAACCGAATTTTATATTCTCATCTACAAAATAACATTTTTTGAACAAAAGACTAATTTATACAAAGTAAAATCCAAACATGTTAGTTAGCATGGTGAAACTGAATCAACATGAACCATAACAGGACGTAGACTCTTAGTCCTGCATGTTAATTTATCAATCATTATATTTGTTGCCTTTGGAATAAGATAACATTTCTATAAACTTTACTATATAATAGAGTAATTCTATTATATAGACATACTCTAATAACAAATCCACCTCTATAATAAAGTTACTCTATTTTAAAAAAATATAAAATATAGAATTGCTTGAGAAACTCTTACATGGTGAAAGTAACTAATATATAAACATAAATTATACTCTTGAGTACATATGGCCACCTAAGCCCATATATATGTGGACTCATATCGTAATCTTCTAAATCATCATCAAGATATGAAATAAGGTGCAAAGTCAATCTTAGTACCAAAGATTGTTACGAGAGATTGTGAAAATGTATGATCAGAGCAAAGTTGAAAATGAATAATCATGAAGTGCGACATGAATTACATCACATAGAAGGCATGAGACGAGGAGTCCAGTGGACTGGCCTTCAAGGTATGAACATTAAAGGAAGATTTGTTGAGGAGTCAATGTAAGAAAAGTATTTGAGAAGAAGCAATTGATCTTATGTAAAAAAAGAAAAATGTCTTATTCGTTGAAGAATCGAAAATAGAGAGTTTCCATTAGATAGATCTTTAGGTCAACGTTTTTTTCCTATAAAGTGTAAAGAAGTTGTTGGCATTGTCTTTTCGGTTAACATATATAGTGAGATTTTAGCATAGAGAGTTTTGTACGTGTGAAGAAAGAGAAGTTGGACACTAAGGGGTTGGAAGCTTGAGTGGCTCATAGACTCTGTATAAGCCTGTTATCATGAGTAACTAGCCAAGAAGTCAAGGTTTATCTTGAGGTTGCTTGAAGAACTGCTTTTAGAAAAAAACTTGTATATGCTTTTAAAAATATTAATCTAATCATATTTCTTGAAAATAACTAGGGAAAATTGTAAATATAGAACCGAAAAATTAATAGATTGTCCTTATGCCATAATATCATTGATAAGTTGTCCTATTAGTATAATTTTTTCTATAAACCCAATTAAGTCCCTAATCTAAATCTAATTGATTTTTGTTATTTTAATTATTAAAAAAACTTAAAATTAAAAGACATATTAATTAAAAACAAGGGACAAAATCGTTTTACCCCCAAATCCCCTTTCTACGAACCCTAATTTCTCACCCACCCCTCCTTTGTCGATAGAGAGAAAAATCGACTCCTGCTCACCGTTCAGTCAAAGGTCGTCGTCTCCGGTGCTCCTTCTTCCCGATAAGACTCCAGTGGTGTTCTTCTTCTTCTTCTTCATCGAAGTCTTAGAGACCTCTAGCTTCTCTCGCGTCGCATTCTCAAGTGAATCGCTGAACGCTAAATCTCGTGCCTCGCCGGAAATTGAAGCTTGTGTCTTGCCCTCTGCAATATACACACTCTCATCTCTAGTTCAAGCAAAACAATCGAGAATTTCAGGTTTGTATAAGCACTTGTGATTTTTTTTTGCATGTCTTTTTATCGTTAATTTGAGTCTTTGCAAATTTAGTTTCTGTGAATGATTGGGTGTTTATGGTTTCATTCTTTTGATTTTTGTCATCGGTTTTGCTATTAAATTTTCAGGCTTGTGTTGACATATTTTCATAACAATTTCATCGGCTTTGCTATTAAAGTTTCATTCTTTTTGATTTTTGTCATCGATAAGTTATCAAAGTTTCATACTTGTTCATGTTTCTCATATGTTATGGTTAAATTTCAGGCTTGTGTTAGAGTTTTTGTCATCGATAAGTTATCAAAGTTTCGTACTTGTTCATGTTTCTCATATGTCATCGACATAGGTTGGGTTAACGATGTTATATTGAACTTGTATTATGAGATTTTATTATGAGACATAGGTTTTGCATCTATTATGAGACAACGGGTTGCGGCTTTGCTATTTAGTTGTGTGTGAGACAACTTGGAAAGAAATTGTTTTATAATGAACTTGGAATTAACTTGTATTATGTGACAACGGGTTATTGGCTTGAGTGTCTTCAATCCTAATTTGAGTGTATTTGTTTCACTGTTCACAGGTGTGACAATGGATCAATTG
The DNA here is from genome assembly GCA_905132765.1 of Moricandia arvensis. Lineage (NCBI taxonomy): Eukaryota > Viridiplantae > Streptophyta > Magnoliopsida > Brassicales > Brassicaceae > Moricandia > Moricandia arvensis. The sequence goes on from CAJHQP010002608.1 coordinate 73,785, forward strand.
CCTAAATGCCTCTTCAAAGAAGGAACCGAAATACTTGTTAAGGTCAACAACACTTGCCGAGCTACAATCCTTCAGTTGGTGAAAGAGTCCATTCCAGATGAGTACTCGGATGTCTTGGATGATCCCCTCTTTGCTCAAGTGATGGCCATTAGTGATCATAAGCTTGGCTATTCTGGGACAGTGATCCACACCTTGGTTTGTAGGCAGCTTCTGACCGCAAAGCGTCATGAGTTATGGTTCCGTTTTGCTAGGAGGCCTCTAAGATTTTCAATGCAAGAATTCTACGCGATCACTGGTCTGAAGTATGAAGACGAGCCTGACATGGACATTGATGATTGGAAATCTGATAAAGGGTTTTGGAGTCTGTTGCTTAAGAAAAGAAAAACATATCTCTACAACAGATCAAGAAGGTTCATCTGAAGAAGTGTAATACATGGTCTCATGTTGATAGGCTGAGATTGGTGTATCTCTGTGTGATTGCTTGTATGGTTATGGCAAAGGATGAGAAGGTGTGGATACCACACAAGTACATCAAGCTCGTGATGGATTTTGAAAAGATGAGGAAATACCCGTGGGGGACTTCATTCCTTTAATATGCTGGTGAGTTCCATTATCGATGCTAGGGACAAAGTGCAAACGAAGAAGAGTTATGTTATAGATGGATTCTCCTATGCACTTCAGATTTGGGCGATGAAGGCTATTCCAGACATCGGTACTCTTTTGGGTCAGAAACTTGATGATGGCGTCATCAGCATGAGATGCAGAAGCTGGAAAGGAAGTTCTAAGATTTCCTATGACGATATAATTAGCTTAGAGTCTGATTTTAGCTCCACGGTAAGTTCTGATTCCTTTTTTAATGTGATTGGATTTCATTGTTCTTATTGTTTGTCTTTAATTAGTTTATTTGTTTATGTTTTGTAGGGATTTGTGTTCCCATCCATTAGTTCCACCGGAAACTTCCCACATGTTATTGTTGAAGATGAGTTTGTACAAGCTGGTGAGATGAATGATGAAAGGGTCGATCTCATCATTGACATGTACCGGAATAACTATGATTGGAGTAAGCATGTATGGGCTTACCATGAAACTCGACAGACATACATGCCTAGTTCTGATGAAGAAGATACAGAAGCAGAAAAGGTTGGAGAAACAACTGAGAATGAAATGGAAGAAGAAACAGAATCCGCAGCTGCGTCTGTTCAAAGAAAGAGAAAAAAGAAGTTTCATGATACTGGTGTTGAGTCAAGGAAGAAGAAGCTACTTTTCCAAAGATCAGCAGACAAATATAGAGAGCTTGAAGAGGAAATGAAGTCGTACATTCATGGGATGTTTAAGGCTTCTTTTACTTCCTTAGCGCTTGAGGTACGCGAGACAATTGAAGACCGGTTTACCAAATTTGAGGAGGAGCTCCTCGCATCTCAGAATCCTGTTCTGTCTCATGCTCCTGCTCCAACTGCTACTCCAACTGCTACTGTTAGTGCTGCTACAGTTCGGTGCATACTCCTGGTGCAGCTACTCCTGCTGATGCCCCTTCTCGCAGCCGAGCTCCTGTTTCTTCACGCAGTGGAGGTCATCCTCAAACTGGTGGTCCTGCAAATGCCGCTAAGACAAGGTCTAAGTCAAAGGTAAACAAGAAATAAATCTCTTTTTATGTCATGTATTGTACGGTTTGTAATATTAAGGTAATGATGATGTTTTTTTTGGCTGGTTGTAATATTGTAAGGATGATGGACTGTTCTTGCAGTTTGTAATATTATGTAAGGATGATGTAGTGTTCTTGCGGTTTGTAATATATATGTTTTAAATTGTTGATTTTTGTGTTTTGTGTTTTCTAACCAGGATTCAGAAGTGTCTGATATGTTTGGGAGCATATTTGGCACCTTAGATGCCAATTTAGGAACCCAAGAGTACTTACAAAAGACTATGGGCAACCTTACACAAGAGTCTAATGTCAAAGATTTTGATCCTTCTCAAGACAAGCAATCGGATGTTCGTGAAGATTTTGCGACACCTATGACTTCTTTCTGGAAAGAGGACTTTAAGCTTCTATTCTTGACTGATAATGACACAACAGAAGTCCGTTGTAAAGATAGCGACAATGCATTGGTTTTTGTTCCAGATGACAAATGGGAAAAACTAAATGAATGGTCCTTGAATCCCATGTAAGTAATTTTTAGTTCTTCTCGAATCTGGTTTGTAACACTAATGCTTCTTCTTTACAGTCGACTTCAGATTGGGCCATCCACTTTTGATTTAGAGTTATGTTCACGTATAATTGGGCCTGGTCATTGGTTCAAGAAGTTTGTAAGTTTACATCTATACTATGCGCTTTTCAACACTTAATATGTTTAGCTTATAACTATGTAATGTCCTTTTCAGGACATAGACGCCATGATGTATTTGTTTCAGGAGAAAACCACGTTGCGTCGATGGAAGCCAGACCGAGTGGCTTTTATGAGCTGTTTGTTTAGTAATACTATCATCTCAGTCAACGGGAAGTTTCATGGGAACAAGAGAGGTTACAAACTCTATGACGTTCTTCTCGATTATGGAAAAGGTGACCTTCCATATCATGGAAGAACAGGTTTAGTGTGGGATGTTGATGTCGGCTGTCTCTACGCCCCGATTTTTGTCAACAAAAACCACTGTATCTCTCTGTGCATAAATCTTGTGAACCGGACAGTTGAGGTCTTTGATTGTGTGGGTATGAGGAACACAAAGACTGTGGAAGCATTCGCCATCCTCATTCCACGAATTGTCAAGGCTGTTCAGTCAACAGAAAGGAAGAAAGATTTCAATGTGAAACAGTATACTATATCTTATGTCCCGATGGGAGACCTAAATAAGAATTGTTGCGATTGTGGTGCATATGCGTTAAAGTTCATAGAGTGCCACGTACTTGGATTAGACTTCTCTTTGGTAAACGATGAGAACATCCAAGAAGCCCGACATAAGATCACATACGATCTCTGGGAAGCAGCAAATGATGAGGTCTTGTAGTACCGAATGTCAACATTCAAGGCTCCAAAGAGTGCTCCAGGAAAAGCTATAGATCTCGGTTGATGATGTTTTAGATTTCTAGTTAATTTCGTGATTGGGTTTGACATGTTATTTTGTACATTACTCTTATTATTATGGAGTTATTGGCTTCGTACCATTTTACTGTTTTTAACAACTTTCAGGATCATAAATCCTAAACTAGCTATGAATCATACCCTAAATCCTAAACTAGCTTGTATTCATACCCTAAATCCTAAACTAGCTTGTATTCATACCCTAAACTAAACTCTAAAACATATAGGGTTCATACCCTAAATCCTAAACTAGCTTGGATTCATACCCTAAACTAAACTCTAAAACATATAGGGTTCATACCCTAAATCCTAAGCTAGCTTGGATTCATACCCTAAAATAAACTCTAAAACTTATAGGGTTCATACCCTAAATCACATAAAGAGTGAATAAGATTTTTTTCGTTTAACAATTTAGAATTAAGTATCTACACTATGCGCTTTTATAGATTATTAAGTTATAGTATTTTCGATTTTTGTCTTATATAGTTCTTAGATGTCGATTTTAGTGTATTAGAGTGTGGTATTTTAGCAGCGAATATAAGTGTAACAAAGTATAACCATTTACGGTTTATACCCACTTGGCCCACCCGAAAATTCTTAAAACCCGACCCTAAACCCGGATCCACACACGCCCAAACCCTTGATTTTCTTTTCAGTTGTCGAAACTTAAGAAAGTAAAGTAGAGAGAAAAGGGGATTAGGGTTCTTTCTAGGCGATTCCTAGGAATCTTGAAACGAATCACAATGACAAGTTCGTCAACTTCTTCTACTCGTTTTCCCAGATTCTCGACTCATGGCGTGCCTACAAGATGTTGGTGTGGCGAGGGCATAACCACTTTTGGTTCATCGACAACGGAGAATAGGTATCGACGGTTCTACCGATGCGAAATCGCAATAGATGTAAGTCCATGTTTTGATTTCGTGTTACAGTTCAAAAGACAGACTGACTTATTTTTGTTTCTATTGTGATAGAGAAAAACCGAGAATCATCTATTTAAATGGATTGATGAAGCTTTGCTTGACGAGATACAGATGGGGGATGTGAAACATAAGAGGGTTGCTGAATGGATTAGTAAGTTTGAAGAAAAGGTTATGGAAAAGGTGAAGTCCGAGATGGTTAGAGTTGAACATGAGATGTCCGAAAAGCTCAAAGACAAGGTGAATTTGGAGATTGCTAGAGTTGCACATGAGATGAAACAGAAGCTAAAGGTTGCGACGGTGGCAGTGGTATTTGTAGGAGCACTCGTAGGAATATGGACTTCTCTTACTGTCTGAGCAAGTTCTAGTTATTGGTTGATTGTTGTCAGAGTTTGATGTATTCAGAATCGCTTAACTTTGCAGTATTGTTTTCATTATAATCGCCTAATACACACTCAATTACCTCTTGTTTACAACAATTCTTCGATTATAATCAGCTTCACTTCACAATCTATTACTATAATCAACAGATAACATTGAGAAACTCAAGGAATAATTGCATAAAATCAAGTAAACCATATCCAAGAACAAGAAAATCCAGAAGCAAGAAAAACAAGAAAATCAAGTAACCAACACCACAAGAAAATCCAAAACACAGACATTACTAAATAGGTCTGTCACATGTAGCCCTGTTATGTCCCATTTCGCCACATCGACTGCACCTGCGCCTCTTGCTTCCTTGAGCTCCTTGCAATGAACGGATCTTGTCTTCAACTGTCTCATATCTGCGTTTCTTTCTTCTTCCTGCTCCTCTTCTTGATTCAGGAGGTAGCACATTAGCATTCTGAACATTATCTGGAACAACCCAACTATCCTCAGGAACACCTATTGGATTGATGGTTTCTCGATAAGCTGTTCTCCAAGTGGAAGTCGTGTACATGTCATCCGTTAGTGAAGATGGGGCGCGACCAACTGTTAAACCAGCCTTGATTGCGTGTCTACATGGGATTTTTAGTAGGTCGTATTTCCCACATGAACAACTTCTTCTGTCCAAATCAACCAGGCAGTCTATTGTATCTCCACGAACCAAAAACCGATTCTCGTTAACTGGCTGGACAAGAAACGTTTTACCCTTCATAATCCGTCGATCTATCTTTTTCTCGATGGCAATAGTTAATGGTTTTGAGTGCTTCCTTCTTTTTGTGCGGCGTTCAAAGAACCAACGGGTAAGCATTTCTCTGATGCTATCCAACAATGGAATGACTGGATACTCTCTTGGTGAACGCAAAGCAGAGTTTATTGATTCAACCGGGTTTGTAATCCTGATGTCATACCTGAAGCCTGGAAACTGACAGCGAGCCCACTTCGAAACATCTGCTTTTGTTAAATAGTTTCCAATGGCTGGACTAATATTGCACACGGCTTGGAAGCGCTTCTGAAAATCGACAACTCTATAAGCTTTAGAAGCTTTTGCAATCAACCCAACCACTCCCTTTCCTCTCTAATCTGTGACCACATTATTCAACAGATGGTGAATGCAAATTCCATGCTGAGAAAGAGGATACACATTCTCAAGCCCCTTACAAAGTGAGCTATTTCTGTCTGACACAAAAGCAAGAGAACGCTCGTCTGAAACAACAATCTTTAGCTGTCTGAAAAACCATTCCCATGAACGATCATTTTCTGAGTCCACAACCGCAAATGCTATAGGATACAAGTTGGAGTTTCCATCTAAAGCTGTCGCAACAAGTAATACTCCTTTGTATTTGCTCTTCAAAAATGTCCCATCAACAACAACAACTTTTCTCATGGCTGTGTGAAAACCTCGTACTGATTGCCCAAACGAAACAAAGAGAAATCGGAATTTACCATCAACATCAGTTTCATAAAAGGTGTGTGTTCCTGGATTAGCTTCTTTCAGCATGTGCAAGTATTTTGGAATTTTTTCCAAAACTCTGCTCGGGAATACCTCTAACCACATTAATTGCATACTCACGAGCATCCCATGCTAATGATTTTGATATCTCGCATCCATGATCCATTCTCATAATCTGTATGATATCATTAGTTTTGGGACCTTCTTTGACACCATTATACCTATGCATTATTAGACTCCCAATAGTTTTTGCAGAAGCTGTCCGACCCCCATTATTCATACTTGACGCAGCACATGTATGATCCGCCACATATTTTTTGATTATGAAATATGTGGATCCTGATAACCCCTCAGCACGAACACTCCACCTACACTTGTTGTCCACACATCGGATGTACCAAAGTTTTCTATCTGATTTCACAACTTTGTAATCGAAGTTATCCTTCATGGCTGACATTTCCAGTGTTGCTTTCAACTTCGATTTTTTTTCAAACGTTTCACCCCTCTTTACAACATCAGTCAATGAAAACCGAACACTCTTTCCACTGTCAGCTTCTTTTCCGGTTAGCTCGACACCAACATCTTCTTCCCAGTCGTTCGAGTTTCCATTGTCTTCAACGTCTTTATTCGACTCAGATGAACAATCAATATCATCTCTAGGAGAAAACGAGGAAGGTTCACCTTGCTCACTGAAACGCAAGTTAGAATCCTCCTTATCCACTTCAATGTTGTCGATGTTTCCATTGATAGGTGAAGTAGACACACATAACCTTGTCGAAGCTTTTCCACGTACATATGTAAGAAAACTTTTGACTTGCCGATCATTGTCAATGGTAACTGGGGGACAATCTATTGAACTGATTAACTCCATAGGTAAGTAGCTTAACTCAAGCTCGAAATCGTTTTGGTCAATTCCAAAATCTTCAAAAGCCATAATTCTTAGATCTTCAAAGGAACTTGTCAATTCCACAACCAACACTCTTCCTCGTTTCTTTTTATCAACCGCAAATCCCCATCCTGTAAGGGGATCAAATTTCCAAACCCCACAAGAAGCATAGATATGCATTTTCTTCAATAAGAGATTCAAATTTGTTTGGTGGTTACAAAATTTTTCTTCAAGGATCGTGAGATGTGGAAGAAGACCACGTTTTAAAAAAAAAAAACTAACTTAGGAGACACGAAAAGTTGAGAAAATAGATTTACAATATATTTTCTTAACATATTTTGGAGATATTTAACAAAAATATATATTTCGAAACTGGCAGAGCATACATTATATTGTCCGTAGAATGAAGAGCAAAAGGTAGTTTAAGTATTTTTTGGAAATCTTCTCCGGTAGGATAGAGTATGTTAGTAGATTAGTAATTATAATATGGTAGGATATTGATTCATGGCAGATTTACATTTTGTCTCGGTCTACCGTAGTTCAGAAATAGATCAAATGGTAGTCGTTTTTATTCTACAATAGTAGAATTAATACTATAGCTAAATTTATAATTCTGCTAGTAGCAGATATTCCCGTAGTTAGCATAATAGATAATCTAAGTGGTCGTAGACTGTAGATAACATTTTCTACCTTCGCTAGATCAAAATATGAAATTGACATCCACTAATATTTATTCAACTAAAGTATTTTTCATATGATTGTCTCTTGTTTATATACATTTTGTGTATTTTTCCATATTTTTATGACTCTTAAAATAATTGATATGAATTTTTGAAGTTGGTTAAGGGTATCTAAGTCGAAATCTGACCAAAAAGAGATTTATGGCAAAGGGACAATGTACTTATTTTTCTATTCCGTTTTGGCAATTTTTTCAAATAACTATCTATGTGTTATTGTGTGTCTTTAGTCTTTGTAGCAGATAACTCTCACATTTACAATTGATATCAAAGCATGTATATGTTTCTCCTAAACAGGTAAAGATCCTGCGGAACAAGATGGAGAGCTATCATGAGATGCTGTCAAATTCAAAGGTGGTTTTGGAGATTGGGAATTATGGGTTTTAGAAGGCTCAAATGAAGGCTACAATAAAGGATATAGACCCACTTGCATGGAAATCTGTGGAATCTGGATGGAAATCACATGTGGCCAGAGGTGAAGATAGGATATATGTACCAAAAGCTGAAGAGTGACAATGAGGAAGAAGATTTGAACAACTTTGTAGCTTTTGCTCGGATTGCTGAATTTAAACCGGAGTCTAAGAATGATGTTGAACCTCATAAAGAGTTGAATGAAAGCTACAAAGACGTACGAGAAACTCCAGTGAAGCTTGGTATGAAGAATCTTGCATTGGCGAAGAAAAAGTGCGCCTTGAAGTTGAACTAGCATTAACGCAACAAGAACTTCAAAGAAAAACTGAATTGGTAAAATAAAGTGCACCCCTAATAAAAGAAAAATTAACCTTGCGAAGAAATAAAAAAAAACTCAAAGGGGAAATTGATGCTGAGAGACAAACTTTTGCAAATCTCCAAGCAGAGTTGGATCAACATTATAAGAAGATCAAAATGCTTACTGGAACCAAGCAACTCACAAGATATTGAATCTTGGTCAAACTGAGAAATCACACATGGGTCTTGAATTCACAAGAAGCATTACAAGAAAATAGTTTTTTAACTACGAAATTTAACGAGGAAAATGGATCCTCGTAAAATTACGTGTCATTCGTCATGAATAAACGAGAAACAAGTTTCATCGTAAAAATGACGTTATTTAGCGAGTGAATTAGGTGACAAACTGC